>JAVIXY010000263.1:0-43100 GCA_033030565.1 Fusarium nematophilum
AAACTAACTATATTCTTTATAATTATAGATATAGTATACCCTTAAAGGAGCAGCTAGAAGGGACTACCTAGTCTTAGTTATTCTTATAATAAAGGGCATAGACCTCTTCTTCCAGAAGCATCCTGCCCCTAAAAGAGCAAGACGCACTTAGAATAAGTAGTGATTAACATTCCATGCCTCCCAAGTCGAGCTAATGGCTTATCCCTTTACGCGAAACTGGTTTAAGGCATATGGCGAACCAGGATGCGCCCTGCACCGACGCTGGTGGCAATCGCTACTGCCCTGTGTTGGCCGAGAACGATGACATGTCAATGCGCGAGCATCAAGGCGATTGTGTATTTTTAACCTGTTTGCCTTGCCCTTCCAAAAGTCCGACTGCCGCCGCCCCTGCAGAATCCCGTTAACCGTCCAATACTTACAGTCGTAGGGCTGGTGTTGCTCAGTCCACTTTCGGGGGTTATCCTAATTAGAGTTGCTGACCCGACTGGCATCTGAAACGGCCCATGGCCAGCCAAAGATGTTCAGCGGGAGTGCGAGCCAGCAAACCAGAAGGCCTGTTGGGTGCGAGCCAGCCAATAAGAAGGCCTGTGCATCGTTTCGCCCCAGATTTTGCAGCAGCTCGAGGCGCTTCCCACTGCAAACCCTGGCTTAGTTAGCCTGTCAATGGATGGCCTCCTTTCTCCCTTGGGCTGCATCATGCCTACCTATAGTCGATATCAACTGCCGATACTGGGTAGAACCCTTCAGCATTAATGAGAGAGGAGTCAGAAGTGCAGGAGACGAAATGAAGATTCCCCGGCCCAGGCCAAAACCGGCCCGCGTCGCGGTAGCTGGCCCACCCCGTCCGCTTGGCTGTCAGACCGTCTCCGCCTGGTAATGCAACGAGCTCCCTCTTCCAGCGTTGTTTTAAGAGACTCACCCGCGCTTTTTCAAGGCTGAGATTTCTCTGTCGTGCGGCCTTTTACCTCTTTCTGCACATTCGCTTGAATCCTTTCTGGGCTGGCTCGGCTGCGCCACGGCCGCCGCTTCCAATATGACGACCAACTTCACCGAGGTTATCGACTTCTTCGGCCTCAACTGCCCCAATGGCGGCAAATACTACATCTGCGCCGGCAGCTGGGTCGAGTTCATGGGCTGCTGCACCAGCGACCCGTGTGCGGACGGCACGGGCATCTGCCCGACCAAGGACCACCGACCAGCAGGCTATGAACAGGCTCGTCTGGACGCGGCCACCGCCAACGTTCCGGGCGAGTCCAAGACCGAGAAGCTGTACAAGTTCCCCGTGACATGCTACGGCGAGGAGGGCTGGTTGAACAGGTACGCGTGCTCGAACAAAGGCGTGTCCTTCTTTGGCTGCTGCAAGACGGACCCCTGCTTCACCAAGTTCGAGAAGCCGCCCGAGTGTGCACAGAAGGATCTGCAGCTGGCTGTGCTGCGGGACAACGAGTACCGGTATCTCGTCAACGCGTACGACAAGACGTATGAGGATGTTTCTCTCACGGATCCGAGCAATCTCCCTTCCGAGAACGGCAATATCGAGGCCGAGGGGACACAGGATGGTCTTGTTGGGTACGCGGCTGTAGCTGGAGCCTCGTTCGGTGCGCTGGCCGCCGTTGTTCTCCTCCTGGGTCTGGTCTGGAAATACTGGTATGTCTGTCGCAGCAAGAGCCTCTCCATGCTAACATCAGCAGGCTGTCAAAGCCAACGGCCAAGAGGAGCCAGTCCTTTCCTATGAGCCCTATCAGCCAGCCACAGAAGACCGACAAGTCGTATATACCTGTCGTGTCTGAAGTGTCTCTGCAGGATGGTCCTGCAGCCCAGCATGGTTCTGTGACTCCTACAACCTGTGGGAGCTGGGGCGATGGTCCAAAGCAGCTGCATTCCTGGAGCGCCAACAAGGTTGCGGGTTGGCTAGGAGATACCTTCCTCACCCTCATTCCAGTTATTTTCATAGGTAAGCCTTTCCATCTTCCTGGTCACTCCCGCCGATGCTCATCTCGCCAGTCCTTGCCATCATTGCCATGAGTCTCGACGGCCAACCCGACTCGGCCTTTGGCCAAAGAGCTATGGAATGGACGCGTCTGAGCCCGACCGTATACCCCATCATCTTTGCCGCGGTGGCTGGCAGATTCTATAAGAATTTCGCCCGTTGGTGCCTGGAAAAACCAAACGGCGTCGGCCTCGCAGTCCTCGAACAGATCTTCGGCAGCCAGAGCTTTGCCGCAGCCTTTGAGCGACTCTGCTTCGTCCGGACTCACGTCCTCATCGGCATGACTATCATCGTCACCTGGGCAATGTCTCCCCTCGGCGGCCAGAGCGCCTCGAGACTCCTGTCGTTCGGAAACAGCAGCGCCTCTGCGGATGCCATCATCTACTACGCCGACCCTGCCTATCAGAAGTCGAACTTCCTTGTCTGGGACTCCGCCATAACCAGCATGTCGAGCGTGCAGGCGCTGTACTCGTCGAGCCTCCTGTCGTCTCTCGAGCAGAAGCGCTCGCCGAGAGACCTCTGGGGTCTGCCCAAGATTCCCCAGTGGCCACGCGGCCTCGAGGACCGGGGACACGACGTCGACAGCGATGCTCTCCGCACGGGTGACAGCTACTACGCGTCCCTCCTGGGCATCAAGATGCACGGGCTGGACCTCCCGAGCGGCCACATCGAGTACGCCTTCACCGTCGAGACGTCATACCTCGACTTTGACTGCAGACACACGCACTCGATCGACCTACGAAAGAAGCCGAGAGACAACGAGACTGCTGTCCTCAACATGTGGCATGCGGATGTAAACTCTACTCGATATCCCTTGACCATCGACGACGTGCCGTTTATCGTCAACGTTTCGCTTCCGGCCAAGTGGGACGACTGGATGAGCCTCGAGGACCCGCCGCCGCTGTCCATGCGGTACATGTCCCGGTGGGCCGACTTCTTGCCGTGGATGAACACGCAGCTGATCGTGGTGGACTGCAGCATGGAGAGCGTCACGCTCGAGACGGACATGCAGTGCAGCGGGACGAGCTGCGCGGCGCACCGGCAGCGGCGCCTCAAGAGCAAGCAGAGGCCGGGCAGCCGGTTTCCCGACCTCATGCTCCAGGAGCCGATGAAGCTGTGGAACGCCTTCTCGCTTTGGGCCAACTCGACTGGAAGCCTGGCCTTCAGCCTCGCGTCGCCGATTGAGAACTACTTCGTCGACGAGACGTTCCCGTACTCGGGACAGCCGGCGAGGAACTGGACCAAGGTCGACACGTCCAAGTTCGAGAATGTCTTCTCGAGGCGGTTCACGACGGCGTTCAACACGTACTGGGAGTCAACCCTGAACCCCAATGGCCACACCAACGTCTCGTTCCAGACCGACCCCAGCATCAACACCGTCTCTGTTGAGCACTCTCATCTGTCTCCATATATGAATTCGACGACCGGCACGGTCAAGGTGACGAAGGAGTTGTATATCGCGAACCGCCTCTGGATTGGTCTGTTGCTCCTTACAACCATGATCCTCATGGTCCTGGCCATCTGCGGTCTTGCGCTGCAGGCCTTCATCCGGGGTCCAGACGTGCTGGGATACGCGAGTACACTGACACGGGACAATCCTAACGTGCCTGTGCCGCCAGGTGGGTCGTACCTCGACGGTCCCGATAGGGCGAGACGGCTCAAGCATCTACGACTGCATCTCGCTGATGTGCGTCCTCAGGGCGCCACGGGCTACGTTGCGGTGAGGTCTGTTCCGGCGATGCAGGATGACGATAAGTTCGCTGCTCCTCTGGACCGGAAGAGGTTGTATGAATAGATTACTTAATAGCTCTACGACTAGACGCACCCGCGTGTATATAACAATCCAGCCTTTGATTTTGAGAAATCCCTGCATCTATTCCGATAAACCGTCATATTTTCCCAGGACGTGGTCGGCAAGCCGCTCAGGGACAAGGAACACGAAGACGGTGAACGAGGTCGACGGGAGTGAGATGCAGAACATGGCGAAAGCAACAATGAGGTTTGTCAGAGGAGGACCTTTGCAGCACCGATGCTAAATGCCAAGCATGATCCAAGAGGTTCAAAAGACCGGACAAGGCCGATGCTGAGAGAGAGTCTCGACGGCGTCGAAGAAGGCTCCGAGGATCTGGTAGACAAGCATATAGTGCGACTCATTCGTGAATCGGTCATCGTTAGTGCTGGCAGGTTTGCTCAAGGGTGAGAATCTCAAACCAAAAATTCGACCCATTGAGACGGCGAGTGATGACATGCTGGTGGTGTATGAGACATGGTATCGCTTCTGCGTGCCAACAACGGCTAATGTCGTCTCGTTATCATAAGCAAAGTCTGCTTCACAGAGCGGTTCCACATCGCAATCATCGTCTCAGATGCGGCATGGGCGGTCGCCCACATAGATTGACCACCATATTCTCTTCCAGAGTGAGCGGCACCGTTGGCTCAAGTTAGATTAGGCCGTGGACCTATGCATTTTGGGCGAGACTGATGGCGCAACCTAACCAGTGCTAGGTATCCTTCTGATCTCGCGGCTTCTGCCACCAGAATGCCATCAAAAAGGGCACCGCAGTGAGCAAGGTCGAGTCCGTCTCGTACTCGGCGTGAGTTAGACATTTGGCTCGAACATAGAAAGTCATTCTCGCTTCCTTCCGGCCCGCAAAGCCAGCCCGCCCTCACCAACTCCTCGTCACAGACGGTGGCAGCGAGAAAATACACTACCTGTAGAACAAGAAGGGACATGCCACCCTGAGGCCGGCTAGGCCGTTGCTAGCAACGGGGGTGTTGTGGTCATTGGCTGATGGGGGAATGGGATAGTGGACTTTGGGGGCTGATGAGATATCCCCCGAGGGACTGCACACTGTCTTCACAACGAAGGCCACGCTGAATGCTTCTCCCAAGTAGAGTATGCTTAGTTCGTGATCTAGCTGCTAATTTCTACTTTCTATCGAGTCGTATGGCGTGCGAACAGCATCTCCGAGCCATCTTCATTGCCATCGTCCAACCCCGATGATGATCTCGCGTTCTGGGTCGTCGGGCTTAGGTGTGTAGTTGTGCTGGTCGGCGTCCCTCGGTGGGTCGATGGTTGGTCTGGAGCTGACAAGTCTGCCTGTCCGTCGCCGTGCGCGCCATCAGAGTGTCAGTCGGCTGGATTAAGGTCTGCTGGATCGGATACGGTGGGTGACTTTGGCTCGCCGGCTTCCGGGCTGGGCCGGCAGTCATCTGATTCTCCACGGGCGCGATTCCTATGCTTGCTTCGGTCATACCATGGGGCAGGTACGTTAATATCAGACTCGGTCATCTCCCAGTGGAAGTGAAGTCACGAGAGAGTGCTTATTTTCCGCGTCGGGATTCAGTCAGCTCGCGGCGTGTCTCGCGGATACGGCAGTGCCAACAAGGCTGTGCCTGTAGCACAGAGTTTAAACATGGTTTTGTGACTCATGATCTCGATAACTACAGCTTTTCGTCAACTATGTCTGAGTGCTTCTGGCTCCTTCTGGGCCTATGTGCTTGTGCCTCCTTCAAGGGTCAGGTTGCTTCCACAATGACAAAGAATACCTTTTTATTCTCGTCGTTTACATCACTCCCCGACATTAACACACTTTCTTTTCGTCGACATGTCACTCTGGAACAGTAGAACGGGGTGTGCCTGACCGATCTACGAAGCGATTGGAAGAACAAGATCAAGCTAGAGATGGTCCAGGCTAGACATAAAGGTGTGAGCACTGAAAATTCGTCTCTCGTTTTTGAGGTTGAGACCAGTAATAATCTCGACACATATATGGCTGCTCGAGTTCGATGCAATGATTGCCTCAGAAGGAGCGGGCGGGTTTGTCAAGTTGAGTAATGATGTCTCGTTTTAAGGATAATTTCTCGGGCAATCACCGAGGTCCGAGGGCATGGTCAGTAGCTAAGCCTGCTGGCCCAGACTGTAAAAGTAACTGGAAATGGCCTGAAATTCCGGGGCTATATTCTTTCATAGGAGAGCTTATGCACAGCGCGGCGTGGGATCCTAACACTGAGGGAAGGGAAAGACCGGTGCCGTCCTGGACTGTGGCTCCTCTGGTGTTCAGGTCGTGCCAACAATTCAACCCAGTATGCATATGCTACAAAGAATCCCAAAAGCGAAACCGGTCCATCGCGGACATTCAATAGCTGTCAAAAAGCTGGCCACATTCATCCGCACTCCGACTTGGATCACGGCTGGGTTTGCCCACAGTAAGGCTGGCCCAAATGGCGCGAACTTCGCCTGTATGAAGCCCCAATTACCACATCTGCACGTTAAGCAGGAACTTTCGCATAAACTGGCACAGCTATCCCAGTTCTGGAGGAGAGGAATCATGAGCTCAAAACGGATCCCGATACGTATCTCCAGTACCGCAAAGAGATTAAACATGAGCTCAACAGCCGCTTCAAATTCGTACGATGCCTCTACTTGCGACGCACCGATATCACACTAACATTGTACCTTTTACTTCAGATCATTAAGGACAGCCCTGCTCAGGCAGAAGCAGTGCTACTTTCCCAAAACGAGATGAGACAAAAGCTCGGCCAAGACTCTCCTCTCATCGAATATCTTCTACCAACATTCGCATTGGGCTGCCAGAGGGCGGCTCCGGGTAACGGGTACTTAGAGGCTTTAACCAAGGAGAACGTTCTCGTAGTCACTAATTCAATCCCCGACATTATCCCTAAAGGCATCAAGCTAACTACCGGGGAAGTCATCAAGGTAGATATTTTCGTTTGTGCCACAGGTTTTGACATCTCATTTTGCCCCCGATACCCTATAAGCGGAACCAACGCTATTCAACTCGGCGACCAGTAGAAGGAGAGGCCCAAGGGTTATGTCTCCAGCGGTGGACAACTTCCCCAATCACTTTATTAAGTTACGCTATAATACCAATAGTCTCTGGCTCACCCGCTTACCTCTGAAGTGTTCTGGGTCCCAATACCCCTATCGGCCATGGCTCTGTGCTACCGATTCTTGAGCAAGCAACAAAGTGCATTATGAATATTCTGCATAATTGCCAAACCGAGGGCATCAAGTCAGTCGTTCCCAAGACAGCTGCTATTGAGGACTTCACTTATCATATTGACAAGTTTATGAAACGCACCGCGTGGAGTTCACACTGCCGATCCTGGTTCGAGAATGGGACAGTTGATGGACGGACCTATTATTGCAGTTCATCCTTACAGCAGGATCCATTGGTTCCATATGCTTGAAAAGCCGCGTTCTGAGGACTTTGAATAGGAGCCACTATACTTGAATCAATTTGCATATCTTGGCAATGGTTTCTCGGCAAAGGAAGAAGAAGGCCGGAACACTGAATTCTACTTCAATGATGCAGCATCGAGCTTTAAACAGATCAACTATTGATTAGCATAGCTTTCAAGGTTTACGTATCGATGCCTAGAAGTATTCATTAGTTGCTCCGACTAAATTTACATTGTTCATAAATGCTTCCTCTGCGGCTTCTAGAAGGGAGAGCTTTAAGAAACCTTGTCGTTGAGCTGATGTGATAGCGGCGTCTTTAAATCGGAAGAATCGTAGGACTATCGCCCTCCGTGGTCGCTGCTTGAGGTGAATTTAGCTCTAGAATCGAGGAATCGGGGCATCTGTTCCGGCTGTACCATTCCCTCAGTCACCCAGTCATTCAACAAGGCATGGCAAATAAATAATATGCCATAGAAATCTAGTTTAGTTCTCCCTTTCAGGCTCTTTAATTACTAATGTCGAGATAAGACACTACTTTCCTAGAAATCCACCATCTAAAGGCAATGTGATACCAGAGACGAAATGATTGGCGGGTGAAGCCAGGAATACAACCGCAGATTGCAGATCATCCGGCTTGCCCCATCTTTACATCAGGACTCTACTCGCGAGGTGCCGAACCATCTCCGGGTTGGCCTGATACTGAGTCGTCATGGTAGTTTCCATGAAAGCCGGGGTGGGAGTTGCGTTGACCTGTATGCCCTTGGACGCCCACTCATTGCAGAGGGCCTTGATCATCTGAAGCACAGGGCCGAAACCATAGCGGACCCGAGGCCGCCAGTCCCGCCGGTGATGATAGCCGTCCTTCCATCCAAGGCAAACATGTCTCTGGCATATTCAGTCGACCTTTTCTTTCTCACTCAGATGCTTGTAGAAGAGAAATAAAGGGTTGGAAATTGTCGTAGGATACTAAAGATGCACAGTATCTAGGTACAACGACCAGGTGTCTGGTTATAGGCGCAGAGTTTAGCTGGTCATGGCGTGCAGCTTAACAATTGATGTTTTCCCGGCGTTCCTTTTCTGGTAACTCTAGTCGGCATCTGGTTAATTTCAGCCACGGACTTTGCGACAGAAACGCGGGGATTGAGGCGACCTGTGGGTTTGGGGAGTGGCCTGCTGTCAGGGAGCGGGAGCGAAGAAGCCTCGGTCTCTTGGTCGACGCCAAGGCCTGGGAGCAGATGACTCTGGGGCGGCTTACCCCGGCCAGAGAGGGTCTCGGTTCATGTTCCTCGCAAGCGGGCCTTCCAAAGGTCATACACCAGAGGAAACTTGGAGTCAGCACCAAGTCTAGTTAGGATGATTTTCCACATCCTAGGGAACTGCAGCTGGACATCCTACTGCAGATGAGGATGCATGCTTTGGTCCAGCTCATCCTTGTCCTCTTTCATGCCACCTCGGGGAGCTCTAGTCACGGCAAAATGCCCCGATACTTAAAGACTTGAGCATGCTTGCGATTCAGGGTAGGACTTCTGCCAAACTTCATCCACGATGCCTTTGGCGGGCCATTCCATGACAAGTTAAGTTGAGAAACCGATGATAGGGGAGCAACTGGAGCACGGGATTGGTTCCGACACTCCCGAGAACAGCTCTGAGTCTTCCGACCAGAAACGTGTGAAACGGGTCACCCGAAAATTGATGTCAGGTTGCTCCCCGTCCTGACCATTTTGTACCTCTTTTACTACATCGACCGCAGCAGCATCGAGAATGCCAGAGTTCTAGGCATGAATGAAGACTTGGGCATCGCCCCCGAACAGTACAACATCGCTCTCGCGGTAAGTAGCTATCTTATGATAACTCCCCACCTCACCTATCGACGGGCGAGTCAAGAGCACAGAGTTCGATGATATGGGGTTATGACAGTTGAGCTCATTTATGAATAGGACTTCTTCATTCTATACACCCTCTTTGAAGTACCCAGCAATATTATGCTCAAACTGATGCGACCATCGCTTTGGTTCGCTTTCCTCGTCATTGCCTGGGGCGCGGTAAGTCTTCTTCCTTCCAAAACTAAATAATAGAGACTGATGCAACCCAAAAGGTCATGATTTACCAGGGAATCGTGAAAAGCTTGGGTGGCTTGTCCGCCACGCGGGCACTTCTTGGCCTTTTTGAGGCCGGTTTCTTCCCCGCCAGCATCGACTTCTGCTAGTGCACATTGCCCAGCATTATTGCAGTTTCCACAGCTGCGGCCACACGTCTCAGTGCTTGCCCGTACCCACTCGCCACCCAGCACGACTCTGCTAAGTTTCTCGGCTAACCTTCTTGAGCCCGCGCGGAGAGTAGTCAGCAGGATCGGCATGTCAGCCGGATTGTGGCGAGCGGAGGGCTTTCTGCAAGAGTTGTGATAACAATGATGACGCAAAGCCCAAACAAGATCACGTACGAGAAGAACTACGGTTTTGGGTATGCTATTGACAGTCATGAATACCTCTATAGGGAGATGTGTTCAAGTCTGACGACGGCTTTTTGCGCTTTCTTCTCTGAGTCTTTACTTAGCAATCAATAGCCAGGCGAGCATTAAATATATTTACCTCTATAACTGTATCTAATTAATCTTAATAGTGTATAATTCTAAGCCTGCAGAATTTTACTGCGGATCTATCTGGTCGTTAATACAATAGATCAGCTTATGCTCCTGGTCCTCAGTGGCTAACATATCCCACTTCATATCACAACCTGTCCCATTCATCCTATGAGCGTAGAAAAGGGAGTGGCCGGCGCCGTGGGTCAAAGTGTTCCGTGACATTAGCCCAGCGCTCAGCCTGAATTGAAGGCGCATGCGCAAAAGACCTGGAAATAGCAGGGTGGCTTAAATTAGCCAACGAGTGCTCATAGCCAAGAGTTTAGCTGCTCGCCACAGCTGCGTCTGGACTCAGCATGGGGCTTGGCGTGACACTGCTAACCACTACTTTATTTGCTCTTTAAGGTGGCATGATCTCGGTAAGTAATGTCTAAGAACGCCCTGTAAGATGGCGGGTTGTAGAGAATACTACTGGCTTAGAAAAGAATGAAGGCTTTCAGCTGGGATAAGACACAATGACTTGAACGTATTTTATAGTCACTATAGCTACCGCATGAGTAGTATTTAATCCAGCCTAAATCTCCCCACGGCAGACGTGAAGCAGAAGTTCACCCTTAGTCTTCTTGATCTGAAATTGCGGCTAATATACGACAAGCTTCACAATGCGTTTGTCCGCTACATTCATGAGAGCGGTATTCATTACCCTGGTCGGAGAAATATTCGCCTTAAAGCCCCCAACAGGTACATTGACCAACCCCTCACGGTACACCAATCCACCCCTCCCGCTGCTGGAGGCTCGGCAGACCGAGGTGGACTTCGACGAGGTGCGCTCGGGTACTCTCACCATCACCGTTGCACCTGACGCCACCTGTGGATTCGATGAACTGGGTGACCCCGGTTTGGTATGTGGCGAAGGGCGGCCATGCACGTGGGGGACGAGTAAATACGCCCGCGCATTCTGCGGCTGGGCCAACCTCCGCACCACCTGTGTTGATAGGGACCTTTGCGACGATGAGTGTCGGTCAAATAAACTGATTCACGCCTGGTGAGCTAGAGTCCCTACGAAGTCCTTTAATATATGCTTTAATTAACGTCTCTATTCGCAGCACTTCATCTGCACTTCCATATTGTGCCAGGATAATTTTCGGCAACGGCATCGTCTATTACACATGCCATTCAACAACAACTCGGTTTACAATCAGCACTACGCCAGAGTTGGAGGAGCGAGAATTTTCTACCATAGTTCTAGTCGACGGAACGAAGGTCACGACTCTGGCGGAGCCAACTAACGAGAGTTCTACGGACACTACGAGCACCACAATCTATTCAGAGCCGTCTGGGGACCCTACTGGCACAGAGACCCCCGTCGGCGCGATAGTGGGAGGTGTAGTCGGCGGACTAGCTGTTATCGCCCTCATTGTTCTAGGAGTCTTCGGATTGCTCATACTCCGCCGTCGAAGCCGCAACCAGGCAATTGACCCGGGGCCCCCGGTGCAGCAGCAAGCATATATGCCAAACAAAACGGGTGTTGCAGTGTCTCCGGCCCCATACGAGCTACATGAGCAAACTCCAGACTCTCAGGTACGACCTCAAAGCAATACTACATCGCCTCGTAGAACATCTCAACCGATATACGCATCATCTCCCACTAATAACACGCCAAGTCCCGGGCCTCATGGGTACCGGAATGCCCATGAACTAGACGGACTGAGGGCTGATCACCATCGGGAATCTATGTAGGAGATCTAAAGGGTGGTGATTATGGATGGTCGGAGAATTTTTGCCGAACTTGTGTGAGGAGCAGAAATGACGAAGAGGACTTAGTTGGCCAGGATACTTGAGAGATTTACTTAGGAGGGACTGTAGACCTTTGGAGGTAAATTTAGAAGAACATTATAGGCTCCACGGTGGATATATTCCTCAAATCCAGACCTGTTTGAACCGACCATCGTTTCCTGAAAACTGTTCCTACCAAGGCACATTACTCTAGTGTCGCGCTGGAGCAGAATCCAATCCCAGAGCCTGAATCCACAACCACGTTCATCGAGGGTTGGATACGCCAAATCGAGAAAGGCAACCCCAATGACTGGGAGGACGGCAGCTTCGACGTCGGGATCATGTCGCGGCCCAGGAAGCCCCAAGAAGCCCAGAATGAGGAATCTAGCACCTGATCCGGACGCCACGCCGCGTTAAAATGGTTCGATCTACTGAATGCTGATCTCATGCTCGCCACTGACAGGTCTCTTAGGAATAGCAAGTCTCTCAGACGCAAGTTTAGGCTTTACAACATCTGATACCGGGTCTAATAGATCAACCCTAATAAGCTCTAGATCCTCGAGCCCTAGGAAGCGGGAACTGGAGCTGCGCGATGCAAAGCAATATCCGCTTCAGCGGAAGAGGTTAACAGCGGGTATAGCTCACATCACGCCCCTCATACACCCTCGTGCAAGACCTTACACATTTGATCAACGGACCTCCCATTCCTCATAGCATCAAGGTGAGTAAGTTATATCTTTCTTTGAAACGTCTATTTAAGGACTGATGGTTAAGTATGCAAGGCTCGAATCACGACGCAGGAGAGCTTTCCTAACCCTCCGCTAGAGAGCTATTTCGTGCCGTCCACCACAGACTAAAGCGTTATAGCCAATGAAGAGTATATCTACAGGCGGCTTCGTATGATTCGTCGCCGGACGGCCGAGTATGAGGACCGGCTCTCTCACGAGTCGACCTGGAATGATAACGTTCATTCTCCGCTCCTGGGGATTACCCTCTACGAGAGTGAGCAAGATGGCGTCTCATACGAGAACATGTATATTTCCCTAAGAACAGACTGAGGCTAAGCTGACCATTGGTCTTACTAATAGAACGCAATATCGAATTTACCCGGGCCTCCGCGACCCCGACCCCTTCATCGCTGACGCAGGGATCGACTACGGCATATTTTTCAAGCCGCGAGAAGACTCATCACTCTACTCAGCCATCAAGACATTCCAAGACTAGAACGAAAACAACTGAGTAGCACATCTTCAGCTAACCGACGAGCGAGACACGTCGCTGGCCATCAGTATCGAGACTTAAAATCCGAAGTCGACTGGCGGCGGAGTTGCCGGTCCCGCCCAGCTTGGGACCTGGGTGCGCGCTCACTTTCGACAGCTTGAGTCTTTGCCTTGTGTCGACCCCGATAACATTTCTATGCTTCCTCTTATCTTTGTGAATGGGGGCTGACTGGCGTGTTGACTTTTGCCAGCGCACACCTGATAAGCCAGTATGTTTCTCACTTTTTTTGCACCAAATGTGTGCCTAACTGTGTCGCAGATTATCTGGGGCGTGGTGAGATGCCTTGTAGGCCCTGGAGATGATGCCTTTCCCCAGGATAAGGACGGCTGGGGCCTTGCTCAGTACGCGGTCATTCATCGCCATCTCAATATTCTTCAATGGCTGGTCGGATCAGGCTCTGGGCGGTCGCAGTGGCAGACACTTTGCGCAGTTGACACGCATTGCAAGGACGATGCTGCGTGGAAGCGAACCTTGACTGATCAAGAAGCAAGTCTGCTGCACATGGCTTCCGGTGAACAACCTATATTGGAGTACTTTCTCAAGCAGGGCATTTTCGCAGCCGTCAACATTGCGACCCGGTCCGGAAGAACGCCTCTTCATTTTGCTGCATTCAAGGGGCCGCACCCAAAAGTAACCAAATGGCTTCTTGTTGGGAGATATCAGGACCAAAACAAGTTGGCGAATAGCCCGTTTAACGACAACGCTACTTTACAACAATGGACCGAGAGGGCTGTTGGAGTGGCGTTGAGGGGCTGGCGCCAGGAGTCTGTTATTCCAGCCTTGCGCTTGGATCTCATTTACAACAAGATGTCTAAATCAGACTCTTAGTTCGATCCAATTAGGATAACTAGAGTCTCTGGCTTGCGCCAAGAAGTTGGCAATATGCCCTACATATATTTCCGGGTATTCTAATCCTGCCAGATGACTTCCGTTAGGCACTATGACTACCTCCCGGTTCGAGATACCATCCACCCGTGCTTCAGATGCGACTGGCTGGAGCTCATCGTATTCGCCACTGATTATTAGAGTCGGAACATTTATGTTCTTGCACAAGTTCGAAGTATCGTAAGCTGTGAGCGTCAGCAATGACTGTTATAGGTGCCAATGTACCCTCACATTTGAGACTTCCCACGATATCCAACTCGTTTGGCCCCCACATCGTCAAATACACAGTATCGTCTTCTTCAGACCGAGCGAAAGTTTCAAGCAATTCTGGTGGCCAAGGGTTTGCTCGACAGACGAACCTGTGATAAAACAGGTCTATTGCCTCAGCATATGCTTCGGAGCCTCGTGGTGACGTTCTCAGTGCTTCTTGTATCTTATCCGGCAGAGTTAACACGAGCTGATTAAAAGACTCCTTTGCAGCTTGTGTACTAGCCAGACCAGATGCTAGAATCAATTGTTTGAGACCCGCTGGTTTGTGAATGGCTGCAAAGTGGGCAGCAAGCATCGCTCCCCAACTATGCCCATATAAATCAAAAGCGTCAGCGATATCAAAATGGCCAATCACAGTCGTGATTTGCGATTCGAAGAGCTCAAGAGTCCAAAAGTCTCGATCAAGTCGCTTTTCTCTGTAATGAGTGCTGTTCCCACTGCCAAACTGATCAAAGTAAACGACTGGCTGTCCCGTCTTGATAGCAAGAAGATCAAGGGTCGGCTGGAGGTACAGATAGGAGAAACCAGGCCCTCCGTGGAGTACAACCAATGGCCGTGATCCACCCTCAAGGTCTCCTGCAACGCGATAAAAGATCTGAGCTGAANATAGCAAGAAGATCAAGGGTCGGCTGGAGGTACAGATAGGAGAAACCAGGCCCTCCGTGGAGTACAACCAATGGCCGTGATCCACCCTCAAGGTCTCCTGCAACGCGATAAAAGATCTGAGCTGAAACATCACTCGGCAGTGACGGATGCGGGAAGGGTATGAAGCCTTCTTGGACGAACAAATCGTCAACGTATCGAGATGTTGAGCTTGCCATGATGGAAACACCAAGCCAGAATACTGCGAGAAATTTCAAGCACCAAAGCGCCATGTTCTGTTTCGCTCGTTGCTGGTCTGTGAACAGCGGCTGATAGCGCTGAGTCTGTATGGAAATGCGTATCGAGTTACTCGTCAGCTACTTGCCCTGCCGGATCTTTCAGCAGTAGAGAGATTTATCACAACAAGTATTCTTATTGACGTTGATGAAGAGCGGGAAATTGCTGCAAGCTGACGGTAATAAGCAGCATGAGGGGGATAACAGTCAGCTTACATCTTACGAGGTGGGGGAAGTGGAGTAAACCAGGGCAATGGCCGGCAAAGTTGATTCCTAATTCAACTTAGCTCGCCGAGGCTTTGCTGACGATCAGGTGATCTGTCTGTGCCAAAGCGGACTAGGCGGTTCAATTCCAACAGTTCCAGCTTCACGGTCTGCTGTGAGGCTCCGAAAAATGCTATCTCTTCCGAAATTCGATAAACCCAGCAGAGTGGAGTCGTTTGTGAAGTTCTTGATAACGCGGCTTAATTGTCACGGTTTGGGTTGTATCGAGGTAGACACTGGATTGGGGAGCCTGGAGTGTTGTTCACGGTGACGATGCAGGTAGAATAGTGAATAACTCTGAGAGGCAGGTCAGTATGCCGAGGATAACTAATCCAAGCCAGGCTTGATACTTCAAAACCTCTATATACATTATGATCCAGAGTAAGATAACATCATCAACGTCCCCGTAACCTTCGTTCTTAAAATTATTAGGTGATGCGCACATGTGTGCTCCCTGACCAGCCACACCTTTCTGCCAACATGATTTGATTGTGCGCTCGTATGGTGTAGATGAGTACATGGTGGATGGATCATATGCCCACTCCAAGATCTCGCTCGGTGGCGCTATCAAGGCCTGAGTCCGGGCGTAATCATTATCATCTGTTGCATAATGAAGTCTCTTTTACTTGCTTCGATATCACACTTCATCGGTTAATGGAGCTCTTGAGATAAAGAGTTTTGAGACAAGGACCTTAGGGATAGACGGGTTTCCAGGGAACAAATATGCCAGATTCGTTCTCTGAAGTTTAGCTCTCCTTTAAGAAGCCTCCTATGGGAGCTCAAGCTTTAAAGCGTCGTATAGGCAAAGATATAATCTCACCTGCCTATACAGGTAAATATTTACAAATACATCTTTCTTATTTATATTTATCTAGATAGCTTCGCGTGGCGGTTGACGTCCTTATAGAGTAAATAGCGAAACTTGCCAGGGCCACCAGCATAGCAGGCCTGTGGACAAAAGGCACGCAGCCACATGAAGTCGCCTGCTTCCACCTCGACCCAGTCCTGATTAAGGCGGTACACGGCCTTGCCTTCGAGCACGTAAAGACCATGCTCCATGACATGGGTCTCGGCGAAGGGGATGACACCACCGGGCTCGAATGTGACAATAGTCACGTGCATGTCGTGTCGCACGTCGCTGGGGTCAACAAAGCGTGTAGTGGCCCAGGCACCGTTGGTGTCAGGCATTGGCGTTGGTGGGATATCCCTCTCGTTGAGGAAGATGGGGTCCGGGACGTCAAGTCCCTCGACGGATTCGTAGGCTTTACGCACCCAGTGAAACCGGGCGGCATCCTTGCCGTTATTGCGCAGGCTCCAGCCGCTCTTGGGAGGCAAAAAGGCGTAACCGCCAGGGGTAAGAGTGTGCGTCTTGCCCGCCAGGGTGACGGTCACCTCGCCCTCGACAATGAATAGCACGCCCTCGGCGGCGTCATCCATCTCGGCGCGGTCGCTCCCACCGCAAGGCTGGACCTCCATGATATACTGCGAGAATGTCTCGGCAAAGCCTGACAGCGGGCGAGCAATGATCCACAGCCGTGTCTGGTCCCAGAATGGCAGGAAACTGGTGACGATGTCGCTGAAGCAGCCCTTGGGGATGACAGCGTACGACTCGGTGAACATGGCGCGGTCGGTGAGAAGCTGCGTCTGGGGCGGCAAGCCACCCTTGGGTGCGTAGTAGGCACCAAAGCCCTGGTCATTGCCCATGATGGAGGAGCGTTAGGTGCGAATGTTGTATGCGATTCGATGTCTTGAAGCGAGATAGGATAGAAGATGAGTGAGCTGAACTGGGCAGACGACAGTAGGCAGTCATGCAATTGTGCTTGCAGTGTTGTTGCAAAGAGCTCAGCGCCCTAAAATACCCCGCATCCAATGATAAAAACTCTTCTCCATAACCCTCAAAAAGGAATGGATCCCCGTTCATCGAGGTCCAGAGATTATTAATGGCCGTGATTGGCAAATGTTCAAGCTCTAGAATTCATACATGAAGACTGCCATCCACCTGCTTTCCAGATGCGGCTCGACACCAACGTCTTAGCGACATCGACATACGCCAGGCGAACCTTGTAGCCGAAGAAAACGAAGCCGCTTGTCTAGAAGGGCAAGCCAACCAGGCTCGTTATTGGGAGAGGTGAACCGCTCCAGCGCTCATCGATAGATTGTGGGCCTCGGGCCCAGGATTAAACATGAAGTTAATGGCGTGAATATCGCATACCCAACATTGACCGACGTAGCGATAATTCACCAACATGGGTGGGGAGGCAAATCTCCCCTCCCAGGGCCGTGCTGAAACGAGCCATTTATTATTAGAGAATAATACACGACGTTTCAGAATATGTAATTCTAGGTCCAGGAGCGGCGATAGGATGCTTTGAAATATGAACATATCGACAGTGGCTGGCATTGCTCCCTGGGCACTCTCACGAGAACAAAAAACTTGCCCAGTAGCCAATAACTTATTATCGCGATAAGGGCTTCTATCGGCTTCCGTCGGCTTCCGTCGGGGCTCACGGCACCTTTCAGAGGCCCGTAGCACTGGGTGAGACAACTGACGACCAAAGAAATTATTTTCACAAGCTGTGTCGAGCTCGGGTCCAGTCCGATGAGAGGGAGGCTCAGGCAGTTATCAGCTCAAGGATCAAGATGCAAGGAGTGGCACTTGAACCTGCCACCCAACGAAAACCAGTGCTGATTGAGGTACCTACCGCGTTATGGAATGGCGATCATTGGATGAGATCTACTCTCGTGAGCCGATGGGGAGAGTCCAAGCGTGGGCTCCTCAGAGCCGCCTTGATTACATCATAACAGATACGCGTCTAATCACGGCACATAATCGGATGATCTAATAGGGCGCTCACAGCGCGGCCTCTCGCGAGCGGGTCACGTGCTCGAGAGACTCGCCCATATCGATAAATGCTATTCACGCCACTCGCTAATGCCGGTGCTGTCAGGTTAGATTGGCTCAGAGATTGACAAGCAAGGCACATAACTATCACTAATTCTGACCAGTTGTGGTGGCATCTATATTCTCTCATTGCAAAAGCGCATAGGCTAGGGTAGCTTGCCTCGGTGCCCCATTAGTTGTGATTAGCATAACTATTTAATAACTTCCAGACGGGCTAAAGACCAATAAAGCCTTGGGAAATTATGAAAGCCAGTAGTTTGGTGATTTAACTGATACAAGTGGAAAACTAGAGACGATAACCCGTTTGTTTGTCGTACTTCAACAGCAACAGGCAATCTCTTCGTATTGGAAGGGCGGAAAGATGAGATGGAATTGATGTCAAGCTTCTCACCGCAAGTTTGAGGGGAGGATGGCTGGAGGATAGCTGCGGTCCTGTGGAGGAGGGCGCGGATGGGCGCCTCTCCGGGATCGTGTCACGACAAATCGGCCATGAGCGAGGCAAGGACGGGTTCGGGAACGTAGGCGCCGCGGCTGATGCCGAGGTAGGCGAGCTTCTCGGAGGGCGGAGCTGGGTGCTGTGACGGGCGCGAGCCGCGGGCGGTTGTGGCGGTACGTGGCGTATAGGCTCTAGACCAATTAGAGTGCGCCTTTGGCTGATGACCTGGAACTAAAGCGTTGGCCTAATTGGCTCCAGCCCCGCAGCCACTGGCCGAGGTGGCTCAGTTTCATCCCCTGATCGTCTTCGTCTTCCGTATCAGAACCGTCGTCTGAAAGAGAGGCACCCGCCCGATATCTTCCTCGCCCATCTCCGAGTGGTCGCATGCAAACATGATCCCTACCTGAATTATTCTCACCGCCCTTATTGAAATCTCTTTATAGATTAGCGTTCCTAGCTTGATACAATGGGCTCAAGCTCCGTCTCGCATCATGCTTCCGCAAGCCAGGCAAACCACGTCTCAACCCAAGCCAATGGCAACATCGGGCACCAACTGAGGATCAATAGAGCCTTCATTGGTATTTTAGGGGGCACTGATATTGAACTCGCCCCCGGCGTCACCTTCAGGTACGGATGAGTTCAACTTTGGACTGATCCCGGCCCTCGAGGAGGACCAGGACGGTGATGATGAACAGCCTATGTCGAGGCCGCCGCCCACCATCAAGAAGGACGACGTCGAGTACATCAGCGACATGAGCATCTAAATTGTGCAGAAATACGAGCGGCGTGAAGGCGACTTGTGTCAAGCGACTGAGGCAGAAAGCGAGAGACCAGAGAGCACGCATGACCTGCATGTCAATGTCATCAAGCAATAGCCCAAGTTCCCAGCAAAACCACAGCCTGGCGATGCATCAGCTCCTGCCTCACAGGACACAATACCCGATTTCAGCATGAGCCACAGAACGGACAATCTCAAGCAAACTCGGAGACATCCATGACAAACTTAAGAAAGCCGTCGACCCGGTGCCACGCATTCCCAGGCGAAGCCAAGTAGATGTCGTCGGAAAACTGAATGAATTGATACCCACAGATCCCGATGCACCTCTGTAGGGCCGCACGGGAGAAAATCGCATCAAGTTCCAAGGTCTTCAAGGACCTCAGCAGTCCCGTTGATCGGACCGAGCTCGACATTGCCGCTATAGAGAGCCAGGTCTACCAGCGTTCAGGCTGCGACTGGCCCTTTGAAACAACAAAGGGTTTTATTCGGTTCTACGTCTCCAGTTCGGCCACTCGGACACTGTATCGTCACTTGTGCCAGGCCAGGCCTGTGAGCGGCCAGAAGCCACTTTGCATTGCTCCGAATGAGGTCGCCGTCATAGGCCATCACGTTGCCATTGGGTCAACCTTCCACAAGGGAGACTACATATGGTTTGGGCTCACTCTGGGTTGCTTCTCCGGGAGACGAGAACGAGGCCGCCTACTCCGAACCCTCATCGCCTCAGTCGGCCGTGATTGACGGTCTGCGGCAACGGCTGCGTCGCGATTCTGGATACTCTTCTGCCTCTGCTTCCTCATCTGGAGAACAAGTCCAAGTATCACAGGCAAGGCCGTGGAGTGGCGAGTTTTGCCGCATCCAGGTGTGTCCCGGGAGCCTTGCGCAAGACAGTGATCGCCTGGCCATGTGCATCGGCGACTTCACGAAAGCGGCCACCAAATCTTCTACCTGGATGAGAAGAAGAGACCTAAAACTCGCTGCGAGCTTCTGAATCTCTCTAATATTATCCAACAGGGGGAGAAGAGATCATATCGGCGTGATCCCACCCTCTTCAAGCGCAGCCGGAAGCTTCGAGACGATGGTTCAAGATAGCCTTGAAGGTCGCCGAGGCGAGTCTCCGATACGGATGGGGAGAATGGCTCGGGGATGCCTGGGTGATCCGAGACATCGAATTCTACCCTGTCAAATCTGAGAGGATGCCGTTTCTACGTGCCGAGATCTCCAATAAGTTCATGCCTAACCTTGGCTTTGTCCTCCTCCAGCTCGGGCTTTGGAAGCAGCTCCGTATTCGCACGGCAGGGAACATGTACGACACAGAGCTGGAGAAGGAACTGAGCCGTTTCGGTAATGAGACAGGGGCTCCCTTCCAAGAAGCTGTGTGCTACTGCGTGGGGTTTGCCAGATCTGATGATTGCCATCTGAATGATAACGACATCTTTCAGCAGACATTCTACCAGAGGGCTATTAGCCCGTTGAGGGAGATGGTCATGAGGACACAGAACGCTGAAAGTTGGGTATCTGGAAAGCCGGGGACATCCTGCTTATACTGATTTGAGTTGTCAAGTTCTTGAGAAAGATGCTTCTGATTTTAGATTTTGTCCTCCGTAGTCAATGACTCGGTTGATCCCCCTATATGTTCCAAATTAGACTAACTAATCTTCTACCTTCGTTTGACTGGCTTCAAGCCTTCTGGGCATCCATATTCATGTGTAAGCGGATGTCGGAGCCGTCCAAAGGATGGAGTATAGATCAATTCAGCCATGCTTAGCTCGAGAGTCACATTCGAAGGCAGAGCGTCGACACTGCTTCCAACACGGGCCATTAGGGGTATTAGTCACTGGACTGACCCAATGTTTCTATTGTTCCAGGAACCATGAGAAACCAGCCAGGTGTTGTGAAAATGGTCCCATTACTCAAATCGAGACGTAACGAGTGAGAAAGCATGTGTAGCCTGTCAATCTCATACTTGAGGGGCTTTAAAGGAGTCTCTGAACAATCGCCAATATCCGGCATTCTTGTTCGCCAACACCGGCTTCCGATATCCTTGCCTCAATCTGCTCGGCCAGATGCCGCAGAGACTCCTTCTCGGGCCCCAAGCCACCCGATTCTGGTTGCCTGCCACTCATATTTAAGCCGTAGTTGGTCACAGCAGTGCTTGAAAAAGAGGGAAAATGGGAGAACTGGCTATATCCTTTATAACAGTGTTCGCCACAACAGTTAAGCATTTCAGAGCCCCCTGCGCAACTTCATGCTCAATAGCTGGCAAGCAGTTCAACTCATCATTAGAAAAAGTGGCTTTCCAGACATGGAGTCTCTTGAACTCCTCGCCCAGTAAGAGGTTGTCGAGATTGATTCTAGTCAACTGTGTATTGTCATCCGGAGCCCGTCTTCGATTAATACCACAGGCTCTGCGGGCGGTTCATCGGCACCATCGGATTCGCAAGGCCTCGAAAAGCAATTCGGTGGGCTATAACTGCACTGTTCTCCGCTCGCGGTATCATCTGTGATGGTGGTAGGAGGGCTAAGGGGTCTATCCTGCCCTCCTCGACTCTGCCTTGGCTTAATGGCAGCGCTTCGCCCATGATCAAGCGCCAAAACCGAGTGATTGAATCAAAAAGGGCCGAGACCAGCTGGTTACTATCTTGATGGGTAGTTGAGATTGGATCTTGTACCTCTGGCTCTGGTATTGGAACTTGCACTTTAGGCAGGTCTTCCACGAGAGCAGGCTGGGTGGTCAAAGAGGCGTGGTTTGCGCAAGACTTCGATAATGCGCGAGTGTGATATCTTTGTGGAGAGCATGACTTGCAGTCACAGGCATTGATTGACTCCCCTTGCACCATTGTGAGATCCTCTGCAGGATAATGGTTTGAGCCTTAGGGTGACCGTCTGGAGTTGTGGTGTGTACTCCATCACATAGCCTGCATATGTCCATCAACGCATCGGACGGCTACTGACTGGTTGCCTCAGAAGATCAGCGCTCTCTTGGCCCATTCAGGTATTATGCAGCGCTCTTAGCCTACCCCACCACGTTTCGGCGTGTGCGCCAATCAAGCGGTCAGTTATGGAATAACGAATACGTAATGTGTGTTAGCCATGCGCCATGTTCCCATTCCCGAGGGCTTGTTCCTGCTTACGACATATCACCTTTGCAATGACCAGCACCCGCCCATCTTGCCCAAGAGCATCAACTACGAATCACCATAACCCCAAGACGTCCCTATACGAGTGACAAGAGGGCTACTGCCTCAATCTTTCCAGTGTTTTCTAGTCTCATTGGTTAAACATGACTATACCACTTGGCGATAATACCAATGCTGAAGGCCCATCTCAGCCGAAACGTCGTCGAGCTCATCACAAGAGGTCCAGGGCAGGATGCAAAACATGCAAGTGAGTCTAAGCCAGTCCTGTCGTTGAAGAACCAGTAGCTCACACCAGAAGTGAAAGAAAGAGAAGAGTCCGATGTGATGAGGCCAGGCCTTTATGCCATCGATGCGTCTCCAGTGGTCGCATCTGCGAAGGTTACAAAGATAGCAATGATGGGAACGCCACTGGATCGTCTCAATCTTCGGCACACACCATAGTCACCCATCCCAAGCTGCTGATTCCTCGCAAGAATCCAGAAGAGATTCGCAGTTACAATTACTTTCTCGAGGTCACCGGCCCTGCGCTATCCGGTCTATTCGATGCAGATTTCTGGTGTCGCGAACTACCAAAGGTCTGCGTTGCTGATCCTGCCCTTTGGCACGCTGTTGTCGCCTTGGGCTCTGCTCATGAGGCCTGTGGCTACGGTGATCGGCAGCCGGAGACAAAGCCGCAGTATACGCTCTGCTTGCAACAATACAGCGCTGCGATCTCGAGCTTGAGAGATTTAGGCTCGCTTCGTTCTACTGATCGGTGGAGGGCAGTTCTTGCGAGCACCATATTCACCTGCATATGTGCTATCCAGGGCTTGTATCAACAAGCACTTGTTATCCACGCGGCGGCTGGTTGTAGTCTGATCCGGGAGATGGAGACCGAAGATAATGCCAGTCGACCACAACCTATTACTCGGGACCAACATGAAACTCTGGCTTGCACACCTATTGATCTCCGCCAGGTCAAGAACCTGCTTTTCGGCTTTGAAGGGCTCGCCCAGGTTTTCAAGACCGGAGGATACGCAGATGACCGAAACGCAGCGAGCCTTGGTCGAACTGACTCGTTCGGGTATTGGAGCTTTTACAAGTCCTCCGATATCTCTCCTGAGTGTCCAAAGCATCTCATGGCAGCTTTCTTAGCCAGAGCACGCCGGGCTGCGGAGTCATTGCAGAATGGTCTCGGGCTTTGGTGGCAGGAAAACAGGGACGACATCCATGGACTGTACGGCGTTGATGCGGTGGCATACTACGAGAAACTTGTGGCCCGGCAAGCCGCTCATGTCAGGTGCTACAAGGAACTTCAAAGGACGTTTAGAAAGTTCCAGGAAAACCTCGACATGGAAGATTTCGCCATCGAACTCTGCATGCTTGAACTTGTCCAGCTGACTAGTAGCCTCTACCTATTATCAGACCCAGAACGACCCGACCCTGTTGTCCGACATGCAGAAATGCCTCTTGTTGCTGACCGCATCATCGAGCTGAGCGAGAGTATTCTTACACGAACCTCTCCATCGTCGGGAAAGCTGGCTCTCATCCCTACTCCACTGACCAGCGGGTCTCTATTCTTGATTGCACACAGCGGTTTCTCGATATCATCCAGACAACGAGCGGTGGAACTTCTCCGTCGCCCGCGGCTCGAAGGCTTTTGGGAGCCGGCGCTGAGTGCAAGCTTGGCTGAAGCAATGTGGACCAGAGAGCAAGGGGCAAAGGAATCATGGACGAAAGCGAAGGCTAGTGAGGAGTATGTGTCAAAGGAGAGTGGATTTGGGTGCGTGGATGCAGAGATGCCCTTGCGATTCCGAGTGTGCAGCGCGAAGCTTCAGTTCTCGGATAAGAAGAGGGAAGCTGTGGTTACCATGATGACCAAGATGGACGAGCAAGATGGAGTGCCGCCTGTTCAAAGGACTATTTATTGGTAGATTTGCCCAGGTGGACACGGAGATTTCTGGACCGGCGACTCTGTTTGACAAAACGCACAAACGACAGATTGCATGGGTATGCGCTTGATCCAACGTACTCTCGGGAAATAATATCAAATCAAGCGAGTGTTATTTAAAACCCGTCTAATAACTACATCAATTCGACTTGAAATATCAAAATACAATGTCAATCCGCTGATACTTCGTCATCCTCCACAGGGTCCGTCGTGGCCTTGACTCCGCTTCCCTGTTGAAGCCATTGATCAATCCTTCCTCTTCAAAGTAACATCAAAAGCTGGCAACTTCACCGTGACCGCCTGACCCGTCTTATCAATATCAAAAATAGCCAAATCGAGAGGCTCACCGGCATAGTTGAACTGCCCCGTGGTCACCCAGTCATCCTGCGAAGCGCCTATAAAAGGCCCAAACGAGTTTAGCGAATCTGTGAAAGTCAAATTGGAAGCACCTCGAATACGGAATGCATATTCTGTGTGATCTGGGTCGTAAATGTTCGGCAGGAAACGAAGTCCACCACGAGTCTTGAAGATATCATGCTGGTTACTCAAAATATCGGAGCCGTTGCTGATCCAGTCAGAAACCCACAAGCCACCGACTGAAGGCTCAACTGTGAGCGTCAGACTCGTGTTCAGTCTCTCAGTCGTGGGGACAAACGTCCCAGCAAATTCGGCCTTTGCTTCGGCAGCAGCTTGGGCTTCCAAAGCGGGCAGCCATTCGCGAATGACGGCGTCCAAGACGAATCTCTGTGCATCGGAGCGAGCAACGACATCAGAACTGGCAACGAGACAGTTGAAACCAGCACCATAGTCAGGAATCAAAACGACCCCGCCGCCATTGTAAACAGAATCGCCAAGCTTGGTGTATAAATCTGTGACGGCATGTGTGTCCGGGTGGGTGTATCGCAAGATCTCCCAGCCCGCGCCGACGCTGTAGTTCAGATTCGCGGTGTGAGATAGTGGCTTCATCCATTTCCTTGTCTTGACTTCCGGTAGGAGCGTGCTGTTTAGGATGCTGGTGCTAAACTTGGCGAGGTCGTTGAGCGTGCTAAAGATTCCACCCGATGCTGCACCCAAGCCTGAATCGGTAAAGACAGCGTCCAGGTCTCCGCCTGGCACTACGACACGGTCGGCCAAATGGACTGGGTCTGTGGCGTTGGAGGATGTCATACCCAAGGGCTCGAAGAGAGCATTTCGGTATACATCTGGAAGTGATTGGTTGGTGAGCTTTGCGATTGCTAATCCCAAAAGTACGTATCCGTGATTCGAGTAGGTCGGCGATGTCCAGGTCTGGTACGTGGGATACCGAAATCGAGCTTCTTTGATGATGGAATCACTTGTACAGCTGCTATTCGCAGCCTCGCAAAGCTCGCTGAAGGTAGGGTACGGCTTCCTTATAGGAGGCAGTCCTGCGGCGATTGGATCAAAGGATGGTGTTGCGCCTGCTTCCACTTCCCCGATGTAAGTGAGGGCTATGTCGGCGATTGGGATAGGCGGAGCGTTTCCGGCCACGCCGCTGATCTGAGAAGCGAGGGTCAAAGGTGTGACATGTTCCCATTGTGGGGCATATGCCAATCCTCTATCGAGCTCTGCGAGGCTGGGGAAGATCTTGGTAAAGGGGAGGTTCAATTCTTCTTCGTTCAAGGCTACCATACCAGCATACGCTGTGAAGAGCTTGCTGACGCTTGCGAACCGATAGACCGAGTCTGCGTCGACGTTGGTCACCCCAACTGTGTTGTTCTGGATCAAAGGGTCTGTGTAGTGGTACTGAAGAGTGGAAGCAGCGCTGGCATCGTGGATTGAAAAGGCACCCAATGAAAAGGTAATGTTCTCGACTCCGGCGAGGAGAGGTGACGGGGAGCTACCATTGAGGTGTCCGTCAAAGATGTTGGTGAGGTTCTGCCATGCCTTTGCGGACAGACTTGTGGTAGATGTGATGTCGACAGGTGGAGGGAACCTTGGCCCTAGGAGGTCTGCCGCAGCCAACGTTGGGCTGAGGCAGAACAGAATGAAGCTGGTACAATAAAGCATTGTTGTCTTGGAAGTTTGACTGGAGCTTTGACAAAGTTGTGGTTGAAGTGTATTGATGAAGAAGATTGGCTAAGTTTGTATGGTTATATATACCTGCCCTCGGCACTCGACGGGATTCTGTCATGACGACAGGCATTCTAACTATAGAAGTGATGTCATCCAGCGCCATATACTGACTTATTCAGAACTCATCTGCAACTTCGTCTGTAATAACAAGGAACATGCAGGAGCAGCTAACAGGCCAAATACAGGTTATTGAGTTGCAATGCTATATCCAGCAGCTCGACGCCTTGTCAGGCACACACTAATCAAGACGTTGATTCGCTGAGTACAGTCCAGTCCAAGCCATGCTCGTATATTTTGAGAACAGACCAATGAGCTGCCGTATTAGAGGCTGACACCCCGCAACACCAAGAACCCATTTACATCTCGACACAACACCACACAGCTGCTTTGTTTCTTGTTTGATCCGACAATGACTTCATCTAATATGTTAGCTATCTAAATGTGATGATGGTCTGGTAATGAAGCTATGCTGTGCGCGTGTGCTCGCCCTGGCGCCCTCCCCCCTGTGCTGGTGGTGTTTGCCTGTCACCGAGTCTTTCCAAATCGCCGAGAAGATTCGCCTATTACTCACGTTCACCTTCAATTCTGCTTGGCTGTTGTAAATACTCGCCTGTTGCTCAATCGCCACCTATCGCTCACCATTCACAACGCCCATCAAGACACTCACACCAAGACTGTCTCGTTCAATCTCTCGTTCATGTCCGTCACCAGCCCATACCTAGCCAAACTCCATTTCAGCCCTCCTGATTCTTTGTAGACCCTAGTTGGCAAAGCCCTCCTCATGCAACATACCCACCACTGGCCATGAAGAGAGACGACACGATTTGCTGCGGCTCGGGCATCAAGATGGCGTGTATGGAAACAGAGAAGAATCCAGCCCCCTGTGGCGAACCAGGCCAAGTGCGCACCCGACCACAAGCCTGCTATGGAAGTTTGTAGAAGTGCCAATGCCCTACACAGAGTCGGATAGCTGAAGGATGGCCACAATTGGAACCGCGTCTGAATCTGGTGTCAGCAACAATATACTTCGATTCGGTAGATTATGCGGTTGGCCTAAGCGATCAAGTAGCTTCGTAGGCTTGCCTCGACCGACTGACACCCAACGCAAAGCGCCAGCGCCCTTGCTCTGGTGCCGCCAGCCGTCTCCAACAGCCATTACCAGCACGAGTTAGAAGATGGCTAACCTACAACCACCGCGTGTGCTGGGGACTGGCCAGGGTCGCATGTTCATGGAACACAAGGTACGCAGTCAAACACGGCCCGGTGACAACCTCAAAACCATGCAACAAGCTGGATGGAACTCGCAAAGAGTCTTGGTTGTCTTGCATTCCTCGAGAAGATCTCCTCAAGGAATGAGAAGGCCTTTGATTGATCCGCATTTGCATCTAACTGAGGTAAAAAATGCCTGTCCGACCGGATGGAACTGTTGTTGACAGCGCTGATGACTCGTCGGAAATGGCCAACAATGGTCTCACGCCACATGCTGGGCTTTGATAGGAGCATTCTGTGCGGCGCGACGTGGAATTACCACTCATAAGAGCGTGAGTAAGCTGACAGGCTGACATTGCATAGAAGATTTACAAGGATGTGGTAAGCTGACAAGGCGAATAACGTAAAACTTGTCCCAGGGTTTAAACTGCTACTTATTTCGGACGCTACTAACTCTATCAGGAAGTTATTTTGCTAGAAAAGATTGATACTGGATTAATTACCTTTGGTGTAGATAGTTATTGTATTGTAGAACCTTGGATAATAATTTTCTTAGATATATAAAATATAGTATGTGAAGCCACGACTGCCTTTGCATTATCGATTTCATTAAGCAAGTCATCTGCGGCGCCAATATCACAGCTCTTTATAGTACTCTTTTCAATATGAAGCTCGGTATGAGTTATGTTGATGTTTAGTGAAGCTATTGAATTAAGAGCTAATGCATAAATCACAGGTCTTTCCCTCCTCGCGGCTTTGTTCGCCGGTAACGTCGTGAACGCCGAATACACAGTCGAGATTCCAGATGACGCTATCTGGGTCACCGACTGGGAGCAGTACCATGTGGAAGCTCCCAAGTTCAACAAGATGGTACTCTACAAGTACGGGGGCTTTGTCGTCGAAGTAGATGATAAGATTGTCCTGGCAACGGACGAGGAAATGACCAAGCAACTTTACGACTTGCTCACTGAGTTGGACAAGGATGATCCGGATGCCAAAGAAGAGCCGCAAACATCAAAAAGGCGAGACAGGGATCTTGGCGGACTCGAGAAGCGCAGATGTTCATTCCCTCCCTGCTTTAACACGCCCCTTTGCTACGTGTACACCGACTGCCACGTCTGCACCGGGCTGGTGTCTGGACCTCCTGTGCTGCGAGGGAGGTGCATCTAACTTGACGATTCACCTCGGCTGCCTGTTGCAGTATAATGATATGGCAGTAGGAATAGAAACTGCTGTGTTTTTCAAGAAAACCATTGCTGTTATAAATGTAACGTTATATGGTCATGCTTAAAATGTCCTGTGATCCGTTGGCTGCATTGTTCTAGAACAAGGATCAGGCCCTTTACTGACGTCACATATCGCCACCCACTGGATTCTTCTCTTAATTGATAACTGGGAGCTGCCCCAACCTGCACTGGCCAGGTTAACTAATCCAACCCATCCCTCTTATCCATACTGTCAGCACAAGCACCTTACAAAGCATGTCTCAACCCACCCTGCAGGACAAAGAGCCTGCTGAAGCGTCAGATGCATGCGTTGGTATTGCGCACCAAGACCTTTCACCAGAACAACAAGAACTCAGCGGCATCATGCGTCACATGAACTGCGATCCTGACTTGATGGGCATTACGCTACTTGGCAAAGACGGAGTTGTCCGCTTGCTCGATGCTGATCGTAATGTTCATTACGCTGCACCCTTGAGGCCCGCGTTGATCAAGGCTTACCTCGACCGTCTACCTTACGAGGAGGAGGTGGAAAAGGGGTTCTGTGGTGTCGACGGAACCAAAGTACCAAAGGAACAGTGGTATAATCCACCCGCTGGCATACTCCCTCCTCCACTACCTGAGGAGATTCGAAAGGAGACGAAGGAACTTATGGAGAAGAATAAGAACTGTTCGACAAACAACGCCAGGGTATAAAGGATGGGACGTATGAAGGGCGTCTCGTGTACCTGCCGTCAGACAATAAGCTAGATTAGGTGTATTACTCGTGGCCTATGCAAATAACCCAGTCCCGGTGGTGTGAGACAATGGGAAAAAGGAGTCTTGTAGAATTTACATACCATGAACAACATTTGTGACTTGTACCTTTAATACTGAATACCTTGACGAATTCGGGCAAAGAATCATATACCCTACAGTGAGGTAATCTGTGTATAATGAGGGGTCAGATTAAGGAAAAGAAAAAGAGGGAGCGTCACTCTAATCCCGCTATCTCCTGAATCGTTCCATCCGTTTGTCGTCTCCCTTTGGTCTTCGCTTTGCTCGAGACTCTGCAGACTCGGCCTCTAACAACTCAATCTACCGCTCTTGCCATGATTCATTCGGTCAACAAGTCACTTTCTGACCTGTCAGGCCACATACGCGTTTACGGACAATGCTCTCATAATAGACCTATTCCGCTTGCTGTTCCCTTAAAGGCGGGTTGCTTCAACGTTGAACAAGAACACGATTTCCCCCCCCTTATTACCGACGTAAATACCCGACGTCAACACAGTTGGAAGTTACCTTCAGTTATCCCCAGGTTGAACTCACTTCCCCAAGCTTCGACGGAAACTCGGATTCAGAGAGCAGCCTACTTCACAGTACTTTGGCGCTAGATTTGGTCAATCTTACGTATTCCAGTTGCTTTTGCTCTTTTAAGGGCAGGTTGCTTCCCCAATTACGAAGAACATGGTTGTTTTTACACATCATTGGTATCAGCTTCCCGATATTTAAAGGACAGGCAAATCTAGGCACAAGTCGAAGAACGAGGGGACTCGAGGGCACTTTCATACCAGACTCTTGGTTATCCGCCAGTTGAAACTCCTCATCCGCATTCGAGCTGGAAAATACTCCTTCTTGATGAAATAACCAGCAGCATGTCGAGATCTATTCAGCCGAAAAATACTAACTAACGTCTGATTGGTCTTGATGAATCGTCAGAGAAGATGAGACGCCATTGTTTCCCGGCATATAACCTCTCCTGACTCTGAGACGGCTAGCATTTGAAATCCTTTGCACTCCCAATTCTTCCGCTGGAATCAGCGGTGACCACCGAGGACTTCTTGCTCCAACACCTTCAGGCCGTCTATTTGTAGCGTAGCTTCTGGGCATACTTTCTCTGCTTCTATTCGCCTCGGTTTCATGATAGACGTCGTATCCGTTTGGGCTTCTCGGGTCCAGATCTTTTGGACCAACCTCTGAGGTCAGGTGTCGTCTTTCGGTGACCTTTTCGATAAAATAACCATTGTATGGCGTTTTTGTGTCGTAGCACTCTTGTTTCACCTCCATTGGACTCGAAACAGCAAGAGCGATAAAGTTCTCCTTGAGGATATCAAGGTCCTCAACGAGCTCTGAGTCGTATCGTATCATGTTAAAATCCACTCCAAACTGGTAAAGTTGAGAGAGCTCTGATATGAGGGTAGTGACTCTGGTGATGAATCTTCTTTGCTGGGTTGGCGCTGAAGTTGGATCATTGGCGCTCACAGTACTCCGTGTCCTGTTTCTCCGCCTTGGAAGCTCTTGACTGCCGCAAAATTCAAACTGGGGCTGAGTAACTGACGAGTATGTCCTCTGCGGACGGCATTGTCGCTTAGAAGCTGCATTTCCCGGCGAGGAACAGCTCCGAACCCTCCTGACTGGTTCAGATGAACCCTCTAGTCCGCTAAAACCATCCCATTCTTCTTGACTGGATCTGCTCCAGTTCAAAGTGGCCCTTCCTGGCTGGTTCCCGCGATCAGGGTGTGAAGAACCTGCGGATGAGGGTGTTTTTCTATGCTGCGGCCTCTGTGACGATGCTTCTGCGCCTAGGCTAAGCCCCGCGGTTTGAAACTGCGAATCAGAGGGGTCGTAGTTCTGGAGGAGGGTGTTGCTCGATGAGGAAGGCATCGTTCTATCTTCATGATCAATTGATTCTCGCCTCTGGCCTAACCCAGGACCTTGGTGGCAGAGTCCTGCTCCTCCGAGACTGTCTAGGCTATTGAAATACCCTGTGAGATCCCAATCGCTCTGGCAATCTGTCAATAGATTGTCTTGTACAGGGACACCGGAAGCCATGAATGAGGCTGGCTCAGTTTCCTCATGAGCACCCATGACTGTCACATTCTGTTCAATGGCCGGTCCGCGGTTATCAGAAGGTTGTTCTTGAGAAGAAAGTTCCTCATGACGATCTTCTGCGTCAAGTTGGCGTCTCATCTTATCTCCTACGTTTTCTTTGGGGTAAAGACACCACGTACAGAATCAGAAGGACGAGGGGAAGTCTTACTGTATCTTCGCTGTGCCAGCCGATTCTGCCGCTTTCTCTTATGCTCATAGCTAAGGGCGTCAAAGGAAGGATCATTGGTCTCTTCACACATGTGCATCTGGTTGGTGGCCTCGGATCTCAAAGAAATCCCCTTTGCTATTTGCAGCTGAGGGTCCATGATGGAAGGCGATGTTCAAGTTAATCGAAGCGCAAAATAGTGTAGTAGCAGTGGCTGTGGTTCGGTCTCCACTGAGCTTTAGATATGTAAGGCGTTGTGTAAGCAAAGTTGATCAACTTGACATATCACGATGCATGTACTGGTTGGTTCTTGATTAGGCATTTCAAGTGATGACTAGGCGAGCCGGTCCTAATCCCGTCTTGGTGTTAGAAAAAAGTTCCTGTGAAACTGGGATCTCTTGGGTGAATGGCATGGGGCCTTCTCCACAGTGGCCGAGGTTCAAGGCCAACAGACAACATAGATTTTCCGTTGTTACATTGACATGCGAGTCTGGCATCAAAAAGCTCTTGGTATGACCATCCAGGCCCACAGCTACCTACCATTGGTCATACGATTGACCATGCTACATCATGACGTTGCATTGTCCCTTGTTTTGAGGGACAACGGTTGGTCAACCGTCGGCTTAGATTGACATGATCCCACGGCGGTAAATGCCTCAAGGTCCTTTTCTTTCGCGGACTGGTGGAAGGGAGCAATAGATTCGCAAGCTTGCATTTAGCCGGGCTTTAAAATAGCAGTGTTCAGCACCATGACCCACGACTCCTTGCTAAATCCCCATCTTGTTAGTTCAAGACCTGCAAGACAACAACCAACATGCGTCTACTCCATCTCCACGACCGCCTTTGATTTGTCTGGCCTATTGAAGGCACTTATCGAGCCTCAAAATGAAAGGCTTTACTTCCTCGTGACAATACAGTGGGGAAATGCGCGTTGACGAGGATCAGCAGAGAACGGATCTGGGCTTCGCCTCGCGTCGTCCGAGGCCCAGTCGTACTTGACGGCGGGGCTACCACGCCTGCTTGGTGCCAACAGCAGAGGAGGCAAGGAGCAATTCGGTGAAATCGCTTGGGCAATATACTTGGCACAAACTGTCGAGGCCCTGACGCATGGCGTCGGCTCATTAAAGTTAATGACGCCGAAAGCGAGGGGATGTTGACCAGACCTCTGAAAAGAGTCAGCCAAGCAATGCTAACTTGGGGGTGAAGTTGCTACGTCGTGTGAATTGATAAAGGTTTTGGTTTGCTTGCTCTGTTTAAACTACATCCGAGTATATTCACAGGCCATGGCATATCCCATGTTGGATGGTGGCAATGAGGTAGACAACAGAAATGCTCGGACGCATTTCAGCACTGGTGGCGATTGCGTGTTGGCTGAGCGTCATGTCCTGAGCGAATCAGCAACTGCAAAGACGGCATGACCCAGGCCCAATTATTTCTACCGAATCCTGCCCGTGGTTATCCTCCCAACTCCAGTGCAGATCAAGCATTCGTATTCCCATATCCAACAGATGCTACTGTCTGGCGACTAGACCCTATCAATAATGATGCTTGAAATCCCCACGTGGCTGAACAGACAATCGGCAAACGCTGCTGAATGCTGTAACGAGCATGGACGTTGTGTCCGATACAGATTGGTTTTCATGGACATGTACCCAACGCAGCTGTAACAAGATGCAAGCAGTCTCTACACGTGCATGACCAGCAGCGATCCATACCTCTCACACATGGTCTGGATGGCTGAGAGGGTTTGAAGATGCGCCCATCCCGAGGTGATTAAACTTCTCAGAATAGATGGCGCCAGAGACACTCCGGACACGTCAAATCCGGTGTAGTATGTGCTTGGCTGTTCAACTGTCGGTTCGGACAAATATTCCCAAATAGTGACAATCTAGACTGCACACGAGAGAGGGGGAATAAGAGGGGAGTGGAAGATGTAATGTCGAAACCACCCCAGTGATGCGTTTCTGAGATTAGATATCTACGCGACGCTGATGAGCCTCTTCCAGGAGCGGCAACTCTTTGGGGATTTAGGGTCAACTATGGCTCAAGGATATTTAAAGGCATGAAAAGTAATGCGAGGGGAAGGATTTGGACTGCGTCTAACAAGCATGTTGAACGTATCCCCGCTGTGAACTGGCAGAAGAAGAAATGGACTCACTTCTCTATAGCATTCCAGATATAGTGATCGAGAGGATATAGCCCTCTTTTTGTCAGATTGGAGTTATGTGAGCACAACAGAGCACGCTGAGAACTCTCAAGCCGTCTCGTTGAAAAATTTAGCAGGGTGAAAAAGGGGCTACACTGGCTTTCATGGAGAGCTATGCCAGCGGAATTTCCTTTTATCGCAACGACTGCCAAAGACATGCTTATTAGGAAATAACCCGCTGTTGCCCCAGGTCTTCAAAGGAAAGAGGGCACGATGCTGGAATGTCGACGGCATCGGCGGTAGTGATAGCGACTTGCGCAACGCTCGACGACAAATAGATGCATGGTCCACGACACTTCGGAAAGGACCATTCTTATTTTTTCATGAATCAAGCATTTTAGTCGCAGCAGCAAAGAAGATAGACCCCAATCTCCATAGCCATGGCATACCATGCTCTACGGATATCTGCAGGGGGTAGCTTGGTGATGACGAATGCTCCAGTCCCCGCAGTCCTTGTCTTTGACCGGTTTCATGTGCAACGGCAAGGCACAGTCATATGTCGACTCTTCTCATGCTCCGGAGTCTCCTTCCCAAGTTGCCGGCAAGGTTTCTGTCATGCTATGACAGCCATGATAGGGCGACGCTTGCCCAAGCCGACGACGGCATATCACAATAAGACGACTCGCGCTTGAGAAGGTTCGGATGAGAGAAGGGGGAAAAGGCGAAATGCGAGGCTCGACAAAAAGCCATCTGGATTTCCGGTGCGGGCATGTCGGGCATGTGTGGAGGAGTTTTGGTCATTATCAGTTTTCTTTTGTCCATGAGGGGAGAAGAGGCGAAATCTGAGACCCGTCAAGGAGCTACCTACATTTCCGGTGCGGAAGTGTCGGAAGTTCATGACGGAACTTTCTGCACAACCATGACGGTGACTGGGGCCCGGATGGGGAATTCAGGGACTGGCCAGTTGTTCCTATGTCTATAGATAGCTGGAGGTAGTACATCAGACTGAACATTTCTTTTGTGATTGTATATTGGTATAGATCCAGGCGTCCAAGTTCCTCCCAAAAACTCCCTTGCACCCATCATTGCTTCTCCCGTAGACTTTGCATCTGGCTTCTCCAGTAATCCCACTCTTCATGAACCTTCTTCGCCGTGTCCCTCGATCTCAGACAGCCCTCAGCCACTACCTTGGCCAAATTCTCCTGGGATGGCATGCAGTAGGGTTGCTCGCAGACACCAGACTCGGTGACTTGTCCAATCTCCTTGCCTTCCTTGTCGAGTGCCTCGATAGTTTGCTGAATGCGGGCAAGTGTGGACAGCGCCTGTTCTGAAAGCCACTTTGCGCGTCCCAGCATGAGTCTGGTTTCTTGGACAAATGGCACGCCGTGTGGTCGATCATATGCCTTCGGAATCGTTGGGTCTCTTCGGCATATGGCCAGGTGATTCTCGCCCGGGTCAGAAGTGCGAGCATCGAGAGAGCAGATGACGCGGACCTTGGTATCCATCTGGGTAAGGGCGTCTTCTATCCCAGTAGCGTCCTCGATCAGAGACGCCAGCCAGACGTCAATCTGGAGAAAGGCAAGCTGAATTGGTGCGGGCGAAGACTGACTGGGCCTTAGGACTGACTGGAGTCGGCGCAAGGCCTCTTTGCCTGTGATGGGCCGGGAAAGGCGATCAGCCAGCATAGTCAAGTCAGCCAGCTGCCCGTTGTGATAGCCTTCCAGAGCACTGATCAATCTGAACCACTTCTCCAAAAACCGAGCGACAAGGTCGTCAAAGTACAGTGCCTGAAGAGACGAGAGGCGTTCGTCAATCTCCATGTACGAGGACGCATCCGGTGACAGCGCCTTGGACAGGGCTATTGTGCGGGCGCTGAAACCGAGGTCGCTGAAGTGGCGGGTCACGTTCTCAAAAAACCCAACCAGATCATAGTTTGGCGCCCGGAGGAATTCGTTCAGCAAGAGGGCTTGTGTGATGCTGTCAAAGTCTTTCGTGATGGACGAGAGATCGGAGAAGAGGGGGAGAGTCTTGCCGCGATATTTGGAAAGGATATCAGAAGGACTTTTCTTTCGGTCAGAGGAAGACGGTACTGCGAGGCTGGGGGTCTTCACCCCAAAAAACCTGCTGAGAGATGCTGGCGAGTCATGGTGTTGCGCAAGGACCTGATCCAGACGAGGGAGCAGCTCGAAGCGATGCACGACATCTCGAGTTGACATCTTCAGGGCTCGGTGATTATCGCCAAACGGGGAGGAAAAGGCGCCGCCAAACACGAGATGAGACAGAGGACCCAGGCGATCCAAGTCTTCTGTGGCCTTGCATGGGGCTGCGGATGATGTCGTGTCTCTGCCAAGTCAATAACTCCAGAAACGATGCTGGTTGACAAACGGATGCCGGGAGACACATTGTAGCGGATCAGGGAGCCTCTGATTCCTTTGTCACGGTCCTGGTAAAGAGAGAGATGCAACGGCTCCGCGGACTCTCTCCAGGAGTCGTCAAAGTAGAGGTTGCAAGGGAGAACGGGCCCGTGTCGCGACAGGCGGACCTTGAGCCTCAGAACTTGACAGGTGTCCAGCTCCAGCGGTTCGTGTATCTGACTTCAGCTGCTAAAGGTGCCGAAGGGTGGTGATAGAGCCGGATCGTAGCCATCCTGGGGGCGTTGCCAATGTCGCCAAATCTCAGCCTTGCGTAGGACACCCACTTGGAGCATCCACTGGAGCATCCACTGGAACATCCACCGAGCGTTATCTGGAAAACGTGGATCCGACTGATACTGTTACCTTCTAAAAATTGAGCTTCCAGCCACATTGATTCGTCGTTGCGCGGGGACATGGCTTGAGGGTTCCACTAGAGCCCCAAGGTTGGCCAGAGGTAAGCGGGTAATGAGTGTTAGTCTCATGGCCGGGTTCAACACATGCATGACCTATGAGACACTGCATGCACCGTCCAACGCATTGGGAGCGACACTGTACAATGCCGCCGGCTCGCTAACTTCAGGGCGTGGGGGGCGATTGGCATCCCCTGCCCCAATCCACCACCAGGCTAACGTCGCTGGCACCATCTTAGCAAGCCTCCAATGACCATTGTCGCTCCTCAAATCCTCCTCTGGGTTCAGGCGAATCGCTCATACTCCTCCGTCAGGTCACCCAATTTCTCCTTTTTTTCTCCTTTTTCTTTTTGTTCGCATTGCCCCTGTAGACCATCGCTCGGCGTGCGCGACAGGTATTGTGACTTGTTGCAAGGCAGCCACGGGCTACGTACCAGCTGGCGGCGCGAAGAGCCAGCATGCAAGTGGACAAGGGTGAAAAGAAATGGCCAAACACCAAGCAAACACGGTGATTCGCTTACCACTCAGGACAGTTACAAAGAAGAAGGAGTTCATTGCAGCGAATCTCCAGCATTCAACCTGAGCTCAAAGCGAGTTGGCGGCGCTTATCGCGACGAGGGGCGAGGCAAAGGCGTGGAACATGGTCAATACCATCGATTCGACCGCCCTGGAGAAAATGTTGACATATGGAGCGTTGTGAGAGCCCGATTGTAACACAATTGATGTGACCGACACTTTTGAGGCGCTTGTCAATTGAAAATTGAATTGACGCATACTGAGCGCCATTCGCGAGATGCTGAGCCTTCAACACGTGCTGTCCTGGTGTCGGGGCCCTCCCTCAAGACACACACCACAATCTCGAAATCACTAAACCTTTCAACAATCCCCTCTCACGACCTTGCTCATTATGAATAGGAGCCTCCGTCCGAGTTCCAGAAGTATCCCAGTCCAGGGGTTGACAACTTTGGCGGGTACTTCCAGCAAAGGCTAAATTACCGTAGAGCACCGATAGATACCCATGACCAGCTATTGAGCTGAGACATCCCCACGGAGGATGCTGTCCCATGCATCAGTGAAGGTCAGACGCGTAGCCTCTTCTTCGGGATACCCCAGCTGGTACAGGGGCAGAGTGAATTCCTGCCAGAGCACTATCGACTGTCGTTCTTTGAGAACCATAGTGGCCATCCATCCGCTGGGTGCCCTTACGCAATATTCCTACCGTACCCTTTGGGTCCCTGGGTCCACTGTAACCAGAGATACTGTTGTTCCATCGGACAGACGTGTCCTGGAAAGCACACGCGGCGCGATAGTTCAGAACATTGCGACTCTGAGTTAGCCCATGGTCCCAGAGCCCAGAGTGGAAAGCATCTATAGAGTCAAGATCACATCTGTGACCGAGCCATGTCCGTACGGCTATCAAGATTACCCGTGATGGCGCCGTATTAATATTATTTTATTGTTGTGTTCTCTGGGTACGCTCCCACGGTTCCCATGAAGCGACGCGGGTTCCTGCCATCGAGGGTGCGCTTGATTGCTATATTTAGTCGACGACTTAAAGGAAAAAAGAGTCTGGTGAGGTAAACACGTCAAGGGATTGCAAAGCGATGACGCCGCAAATGCATTCTATAGATTAACGCCGTAAAATCGACGTCGTAATTAACGTCGCAAAGTCTATGTCGCAACTCCACGTCGTAAATCCACTGGTTTCGGATGCGGCATAATCGGCGCCAGAACGGCCATGCCTCCACCCCGTTGAAGAGGCGTTTTCGAAATCACCTCGAGCGCACTTGATTCCCAGGTTAATTTTTTTTGTCCTTTTGGGTGCATTCTTTGCTGAGCTCAAAAACCGAGCATCTAGACTTGGAGCTCACTAGCTTTCATATTTCCTCCGAAGCGGCCCCTTGCTGATATTGGCGCCGAGCCGGGATCTGTGCAAATGCGTCCCCGTACCCTCGACTCTGCCGCCACTCCGGTCACAAACTCCAGAGCTCGAGACAAATCCAGGCCAGAGTGACAAGGGACTCGGCTGGTGGAGAGGTGGCTTGGAGAGTGTCGTGTCAGTGGTCGAGTATCAACCAACATGAGATAGCCCCCAGTACAACAATAAGAAGCAAACATGTTTTCACTTTCACTCGACTCAATGGGTACATACTCAATAAACACACGAAAGACAAGAGCCCAACTCCTCTATCCCACCTTTGCTCTCCACCAAACCCGACCCCGAGTTATTTTACTCTATCCCATAACCCAAGGCCAGGCAGATAGCAGCTCTCAGATTGAGAAAGAAAAACACCCGGAACAAGTTGTACTGTGTGATAAACTCGCCTAGCGCCACCTCAGAGTCCCGCCCCAGGCCCCTCCTCGTCGGCTCCCTCGGCGGGAACGCGGTGCAGACTGCCGTCATCAGGGCCGACTGCTGCCGCGGCGCCCTGTCTCGTCTCTAGGAGCAGCGCTGCCTCAGCTGCCGCTCTTCCAGCGTCTGCTGCGTCGGTAGGCGTCTGCTAAGATGGCTCTGCGTTATATTCTCCTCGCTGGGCCCCCTGATGGCATCGATGAGGCGCTGCAGCTCTCTTCGGAGACCAATTACTTCGTCTTGATGACGATGCTCGTGACGCTGGTGTAGTCGCTGTATCTCGCCCTGGAACCTGGACGCGTCTTGTTGACGGCGCGCTTCTTGATAGTCATTCCTTGTGCGTAGGAGGCCGAGGAGGTCTGAGGTTTGTTGCCGCAGCTGCTCTACCTCGCGACGCCGCTCGGGGTCGGCTTCGGTGTCAGGTGCCTGATGTTGCACCACCTGCTCGTCGTCACACTCATCATCAATGTCCAGATCTTCCATGTCAACATCTTGTTCATCTTCTTGTTGGTCCTCTTGATCCTCGCCTTCTTCACGCGGTACTCGTATCTCGGCAGTCGACCGCACTCGTAGCCGCCCGCCTTGGATGATGCGGTTCAGCTGACGCCTCTCAACCCGGTAGCCACCTCTCGTAGAGCGTTATGGGCGTTTGACTTGACGCCGCTACTGTTCTGTCTCATTCTCGTCTGCGTCCTCGCCTCCATCCTCATGCTCATCCTTGTCTTCATTTGGCCTTATCAATCGGTAGCCCCCATGCTCACTGTAGTGATCCGAGCCTCTTGGCACCCTCTTGTCACCGCCCCTCCAGGCCCCCTGTTAGACGACGGGCGCCCCTGGCGATTGTTGGCCGGAAATGCTGCGATGGCGTGCCGGCAGGACTTGGTCGCGATGCTCTGTCGTAATAGTCGGAGCCGTTGGCTATGTAGTTGCTGCTTGGTTTGTCCTCCACGCTGCGAATGGGTTTGGGGAATGGCAATTGCTGGTTGAATGAATGGTGGTGAATGGGATTGATGAGTTCAGCCTTGCCTTGTTTTTATCTTGATTTTGTCTTGTATTTATCTCCGAGACTTTAACCTCTTTCTTAAGTAGAATTGATGATGAACAAGCCAGTTTAAGCCCCTGATAAGGTGAAGCTTTCTATATCTATAGACCCGGCAATGCCGTTTTGTTCAAATTAAGCCCGTTGCGACAAGAATCTGGAGGGTCTCCAGCAGTATCATCAGCCTCGTCGTTCTGTAGGTCAGCCAATCATGAAACATGGCGCAGTGGGCCAACACTCTTCCTTGCGCTGTTGGTGTGTCATGATGGCCAACTCTGTGGCTTCTTTTTCTGGTATGGCTGAGGTTGTATTCACTCGAGCAATAGATGATTAAGTTCACGGGGCCTCGCATACCATGACGGGGCAATACTCGTCCTGCACCGGCCGAAACCTCCACGTCCAGACAAAGCGCTATCGAGTTATGATTGAAACCATTTAGGTCAAGTGGAGTCTTTTAGCTTAAATCTTTTGACCAACAAGCCTCTATTGGCTCTGATAAACATGGCACGTCGAGGTGCCCTCGCCCAAAACCACGGCACTACCGTGTCAAGCATCTTGACCCAGGCTCCCACTATCTTCTTTGTCCACACCGTCTTATCCAGACTGGAGAATGCACTGCCTCCCCCCAAATAGCCTCCCTTGTCGGGCTGGCCGACCACGACACCCTCTGCGTCTACAAATCGACCGCATTCCTTGGGACTTTCGAAGATGGGCCTGTCTCGCTCTATGGAAGATGACTGCCAGAGAGCCATGAATTCGTCCGTGTCGACTGCTCGTAAACGACAAAGGCAATGCCATGTCTTTGAGACAGCTATGAATTGTTATTGAGTGCGACCCAGATGAATGCTGCCATTCAGACCTCGAGCCTCGACATTGCCGCTATCACTCGTCCACCCGATTCGATTCCATCTGACGGACAACTCCTCAAACCTCAACCTTTGTAGTCGCAAAGATATTGGCCATGATCTGGTCAATCACCAGAGGTCAGCATGCTGAAAACAATAATCATCCACGTCCGAATCCTCGCCCTCGTCCAGCTCAACCTGCACCGAATCTTGCTCTCCACTCCCGTTGTGCTGCGTCATGCTTGACGCTGCCGGGGGCGGCAGCGCATGTAGTCGCTGGAGAGTTCGCGCAGACTGTAGCGTCTTGTCGTTGGCTTTGCTCTCGCTGCTGGTCGTTTCAGCCGTCTTCCGAGACGTGGTGGACCAGCTTGGAGCCAGGGTCGAGCCCGCATCGCTGAAGGACGAGCATGTCTGGCCCGAGGGGATTCTGGCCGACTGCAAACTGTCCCCGACGGGCTTATGGGTCTCTGGAGTGGACTTCAACTGCTTGGGGGTGGGCTGACGGGGGCTCGTCTTGCTCACGGGGCTATCTGGAGTGGGCTAGAACGCTGCAATGGGTCCTGCGACGGTCAAGTTCTCCATCTAAAGCGTGAGAGCCATCTCTACAGGTATAGCGTTTCTGCCGCACTTGGCCATCAGGTCTTCCACCTCGGATGCAGCTTGCGTAGCCGGAGCGGGCTTCTTGATCTTGTCGCTTGTCTTCCAGCTCTTGTTGCGACTCCCTCTTGCAAGGCCCTCGGGCGATCCTGTTCCTCAGCCCATAGTCTCACAGTCTCTGGGGTCGTCAGGCCGGTGAAGTCGGGGTGCCAGAAAGCCTGGCATGTCGCGGTTGACGTTGGTGGTCTTAACAATGACCCCACTGCACTGCTTCGCTAAGGAGGCAACGAGTCTCGGGGATTATCGTGGCTTGTTGACAGTCAGCTCCACTCCACTTGGCCCTCAAGATATCCGGGTCTCACTCACATTGCAAGACTAACTTGAATTCCCTGAGGTACTTGGCCTCGAGGCCCATATCAACCCAGATTTCGACTAGGAGCTTAAAGTTGCCGGCGAGGGCTTTTGCATGAGAGCCATATCGCGCTGGCGGAGCGCGAGCAGAAGCTTGGCTTGGAGATGAATGCAGAGCTTCAGGTCCATGCGATGGCCTTGGCGATACTGCTCGTTGTAGGCCATGACCTTGTGACCATCTATGGACTGACATAGGATGAGTATTAGAGGCCTGTCGAGCAGAGTACGGACTTACCTCTGGGCCGTTATCGACACACTTGCGGCACATTGTATCAGCGGATGATTGACAGGACTGGGCGAGCTTGGTCGATGGTCAGCTATAGAGATGGTATGTAGGTCCCGACCAAGGTAGGAGATATAGTAGAAGAGGAATTTTCACGGCTGGCCCTTGGGCACTGTTCATACCGAGTAGTTGTTCGTGTTGCGGGGATTTGGGGAGTGTGGTCGAGATTCGCTCCGCCATGGCCCATGTGATGTGTTATGCAAGACCCCGCGCTGGCAATACACCCGGTACGTGGTGGCATCGAGAAATAACACGGTCACACCGCGTACCCAAAATTATAAAAAGAAGGGCTCAGGGGCTGCCGCCCGTCGAGACTGGTATCTACTCAATGCAGTTGAGGCAGCTGGTTGCCGACAATTGGCCATCAGCTAAAGTCTATCATAGTTGTAATCTCAATTTCTACATCAACTACTACTGACTCTTCTGAGACCCAGAATAGCAATCGAACCTGGCACCTACTTGGCTGTGCGAGTCGTTGTTGTGGCGCTCGAGGGCAACTCAGAATCTTCTCCTGTCCACACCAACCACGGCCGAGTTTCCACCCGCTTCTCATTGCGCCCTTTACCCTCGCAGGGAATATCTATTCTCAAAGACTAGCATAAGCCCATCCTTCGCTTCCCGTCCCCAATAAGTAGGCATTGGTTAATATCTATGACTTGATCCGTCTTGTCTTTCCAGCATCGAGCTCTTATGCACATAACCCAGACTGTTTCCCTAAAAGGACAAGATAATAGATTTAATCGCTT
>JAVIXY010000264.1:0-42998 GCA_033030565.1 Fusarium nematophilum
AACTTAAACCTGCCTGAGCTTAACTAAGCGCTAACTAAGCTAGCCCTAAGCCGGCCCTAAGTAAGCCTAAGTAAAAGCAGCAACGGGTCACGTGCAGGGACTATCTAGATTCGTGGCGTATAACATTATCAAGTAGACGCACTGTGGTATGCAGTTCAAGAGTAACTAGACTAGACAGAGGTCGCATTGTAGATACTTTTTGCTAGACGAATCTAATTGCCCTCTTGATCTTTTGCACAGGGCATGGAGATTCCTTTTAATTTTTATCCCATCGCACTTCGTATGTTCCCATCCACGCGTTTAGCTAATCGTCGGAAACTGAAGGCTGAGGTAGAACCCTGCCCCTTCATGATAAACGAACTCCTTGATGCAAAGGAATACTACTGGAATGTTGTAGGAACGACATAATTCCTTCTAGTTTGTAAAGTTATCCGACTGGAACATGATCCCATGAGTTTCTGTTATCAATCGACCCAAGCATTCTGTTGGTATAGGCATTTTAGAAAGCCAACACCCAAGACAGTCAGTCCAGGTGAAGCCGACCAGGACGGATCGTCACACCGCAAACCCCAAAGATGGTCTTGAACGGCCGCCCCTCACCAGACAGGTAGGAAAAGTGCCTCGTGTCCAGCCCCCTCTGCAGAGCCTTGACGATCCCACCGTCATCACTCCACATGGACAGGGCCAGCGCGAACGCGCCCTCGAACCACCGCATGGCCTCGTACCACGTCGCACACGTCTGGTAGACCATGCCGATGGATATCAGGGTCCAGACGGTGCGCTCATCGTCGCTGCCAAACAGCTCCCTCGCCTTGTCCTCCGCCACCTTGAACATGTCGCCCGCTTCTGCCTCGTAGCCGCACCTGAACATCTTGGCCGCGAGCTCCAGCCCGGCCTCGAGCGCCTCAAACGAACTGAACTCGTCTCGGTCCCAGGGGTAGCTCACCCAGATGTCTTGGAACACGGCCTCTGCATCCTGGAACGCGGCGAGATGCTCGTCAACCGCGTCGAGCTTCTCGTAGAGGCCTAGGAGCTCGCCTTGAGCCTTCAGATGCTGGATCTCGAGGCCGCCGGGGCTGGCCTGGCATTGGCAGATGATTTCCACGAGCAGCGCCTCGACGGCCTCGTCTTTGGCCGCAATGTGCGGCCGGGAGAAGCCGAGGCCAAAGGTCAGATTCGCCAAGCTGGGGTCCTCGGCCATCAGCTCTGTGACACCCCGGAGGGTCATGGGTGGAGCGCCCCTGGGAGGAGGAGCAAGCCCCTTTCCTTTGCCATTCCTCCGGTGGCGGTGCTGGGACCCCGTAGTCTGGAGCAGTTCCTTGGAGTGGGCGAGGAGGCCGAGCGCATCGGCTTCTCGGCCCCAGCTGTTGAGCAGCTGGACCGCGTGCAGCACGTGCTGCTGCGTTCGTCTGTGCTCGTGGCCTAGCTTCATCACCATGTCTCGAGTGACGTCCTCAATGACCTCGTCCGCATCCGCCATGTGGTGGTTCTCTGCGTGGAGGTTGGCCAGCGCATATGCTGCCTTGACGGTATCCTCGTGGGTGGAGCCGAGAATGTGGCGGTAGCCCTGGATGACTTGAGAGAACATGTCCTCGGCCTCCTCCCAGTCGCCTCGCTGGGAGCAGTTGTTGGCCGAGATCCACATGGCGAGGAGGTCGCTCCTCGTAAGACCTCTCCAGTTCAGAGGCAAGAGGTCCAGGGTCTCATCGGCGACAACTTGTACATCTGAAGCGGGCTCAGATGAATCCTCATCCGACGAATCTGGACCAGAGGAGACAATCTCCATAACCTCCATGTATTCAGCAGCATCTCTTTCGGGCGAGCGGTCGACATCTAGACTACCCGGGGAGTCGGCAGGGTCGGTGGGTGATGCTGCCGGGGCTTTCGGCGTCTTGTAACTCACCCCAGCCGGGGTATTGATGTCTTTAGCCGGTTAGCCTCCTCATCTTGCGATCTGGAGTAGAAATTGCTCACCCATGGCATTTTCATCCCTCCGTGCCCTCTTGGCACTCTTCTCCATCCTCTCTTTGGTCCACGTCTGCCCTCCGTACACAAAGACGGTTTCTTTCCCGTTTTCCCTCTTCCTCTTGCGAGCCTTGTCTGTCATGAACCGGGCATAGTTTGCAGGAAGGTTCTTTTGCCAATGCCACTCTTTGAATTTCTCCTTGTAGAGCTTCTGACTGTGATGGGAAGTTAGTCTGCTGGCTGTAGGAGCGAAGATATCGTCATCCATGTCAAGTTTAGAATACGAGAGGTGAAGTGGAAAAGGCCAGAAAATGCCGGGGTGATTTCAGCAGAGCTTAATGCGGCGGTCGCCACGGTATTTGAAGCCGAGCATGGTCTGGCAGAGGACGGGCCAGTGCAGAAAATGCGAAAGGGCAACAAAAGTTCACAAAAATGGTTCCGACTCGAGGGGGGCGGCGGCGCATGTCACTGTACCTAGCGCCCTGACCCTCCATTACATGCGCTGTCATGCCCGACGGGGTAGACATAAGTGTTCAGCCCAACCCGACAGAGGCAACTTGCAACAAGTCCACAGAAGTTCCCAAAAGTCCTCTGACAGGTCCGCCCTGGCCTTGTGCTTGCCAAGCTGCAAGGCGCATTGCTCATGGCTGAAGCGTGGATATCCAATCCACGAATCAAGGGCGCTGGGGTCAGAAGTTCGCAAAAGGGCCCGAAATCAATGGAGCACGGATTGGGTGAGGCTTTGCTCCCTCGAAAGGACTACAAACGGTCCCGGCCAATTGTGTCTCAGGAGCTCTGGCTGAGGGTGCAACCTCGGAGCGTTGGCCGATGGGTTAGATGTGCAAGACCGAAGCATCGGTCACATCTGTTGGAAACCCTCATCTGTCCAGAGAGGTGATGGTGTAAGATCAAGTACAGCATGTCTGGCCGAGGGCGAAGAACACGTAGAATCAGGGAACGGGGATTTGTCCAGGTCGAGACTTGGGTTGGTCGTCTATCAAGTTGTAGCTTGTGCTCGTCGTACGGCTGCCGTCCGGGTGATGGCGACTTGGTGACAGTCGCTCACATGAACAATCTTTGGCCTGCAGGGCTTAAGCCATTTCCAATGCATTCTTCCCGTGAAAAGACGTGGCAGGCTCACCGGGGTCCGAGTTTCGGGTGAGGACATAGGCAGAAGCATGTACTATCACTTGAAAAAAAAAGTCCCCTTCTCGCCCAGAAAAGTTCACAAAAACCCTAGTGTCCTGGATCTATGGATGATCGTCTATAAGAAGCTCTCTGAAAACCGCTTCTTCTCTCTGCACTCTTCTGCACCATTTCGGGTTTTTTATCAAAAGATCCTAGCATTCCTCCCTTCCAGTAAATCCATTCAACACCTTCGACCAGTTGCCATACTCACCCAGCTCTTGAGGCCCTCGCCAGGACAATGACTCCTCCAACGACTGACAGCCCGGTGCCCTCGAACCTCCAAACTGTCTGTTCTCGTTCTTCTCGGCTGTCAAATGCGAGAACTATGGCTGATGGTTCTATTGCAGACTTGTCCTGGCCAAGCACATAGCTCGAGTCCGGCGCAATTCTTGCCCGCCGCAGCTAAAACATACATTGCCATTCATCGCTTTGGCAATGGGGAACACCCCAGCTACGTTACGGACAGCCAGCAACATGGCGCAACTTCAAGCAGCATGCTCCAAAGATGGTTGCAAGAGCCCCGAAGCGAGGCGCCATTCGATGCCATTGGCTATGTCAGTGTCGCATCCGAGCAGGACAGGAACAAGGCTCTGTCGCAGATTCATGGTGAATTATTTTTCCATCCTCGCTCTCCAGCTTCGGGATCAATGCTGATGGCAGGAACATTTAATCAATCAGCCGTGGGAAATAGCCCAACCTCTACCAACGTCGAGCAAGGGTCGGCCGCATGAGAGTTGTGTCGGTATGGGGTATGCAGGCGGTGAAGGGATTGGGCGTCTACTGTGTGACGCCGCGACAGCCTGCCCTTCAACCCCGGTACATGTAGGATTAGGTGTTCTGCGTCTCTTTTTGGCGGGCATTTGACGTGTGTTGAGCTGGATGCGGGCGGCCAATGTTGGCCGAGTCGAGGGGTTGTAGGGTAGATAATTTGGACCTGGAGTGGAAGTGGGTCTAGAGGTAGGTGCCTTTTGTGTACTTTTGGGAACTCGATAATACTCGTACTTCTATTGGTGTTTTTCTCGATCTTCCCATCCGCTCGGTGCCGCTACCAAGCCTAGAATGGATGTGCTTGCGAAAGGATCACTAAGTATAGCTGTCCTGTCCTAGCCTCGGTAGGGCGAAAATGAGGCGAACCTGCAGGCCAAGGCTCACTTGGAAAGCCTCGCCCGTACTTAGTAGGTGGCTGACCGACGGGACTCTATGTACAGGTACCTGCCATCTCATGGCGGTATGAGTACCTGAGGCCACTGCCCTTGGAATTCGACCATTGTTACCTATATCCTCATCCATGTCCGTCTCTCCCAGCTGTGGACCTCAGCATTACCTGTGTTCTTACTCAACCGCCTCAAGCCGGCCAGTCGGCCCAGTGTTCCTGCCTCTGCGACTTTGTATCTCTTCAAAAAGGGACCCCTTGGTCCCCCTCAGGAACAGAATCACCCTCCCCTTCATGGCACCCAACCCAACCCAACCCCCCCATCCCCGTCATCTTTGCAACCAAGGCCGAATGAAGCTTAGAAGTCATCGAACTCTTGGGGAGTTCGAGTCTTCGCAGAGAGTACTGCGCGGCCGTGCAGCACTTCAGCGAGAGCATGACGCCGACTCGGACGCGGATGACAGCATTGGATGCTTGCAGCCCATTGAACATGACGAAGGGGGAGAAACCTGCGAGCTCCACGCCTATGAGAGGAGGATCGATACGCATGGCCAAGAGCGCGTCCTACTGGTGGGCACAAACGCCGAGGTGGAAGTTGAGAAAGACAGGAGCCACGACGCCGCCCTCGTCCTGGTGAGGACGTACGACCACAACAGGAACCTCACCTCTACGGACCTCGAGATCAGGTCCCCGCACATACTAAAGGTTCTGCGGGAAGTGGTCAAGTATTATCCCGATGTCAATATTCAATCCTCGGGTCGCATCCTGCTTTCCGGTGAGCCGAGGTGTCTATTCCATTTCCGACAAGAATTGAGCGAGTATGCGGCCGAGATGGGTGACGCGAATGCGAAGAAGCATGTGCGGCTATGCCTCCAATACATGTCCAAGTCACTCTCAAAGGAGATTGCCGCGTTCAACATGACTTGCAAGGATGTGACCGAGGAGGCAGCTCTGGAGCACCACAACCTGTGGATGGCCTACAAGCCAGGGGTTCTCTACTGCAAATGCCAGGGGATAGACGCCCTTGTGATCTTGAGGCAGATCGAACTCGTCAAGGAAGGGGGCTGGAACAAACAAGACTATGGTTCATTCATGCAGCGTACGTCCAATGCAACGGGGACAGCGTCGGCTTTGCCCGCCATTCTACGGCCATGTACCACTACGATGGCTGCAGGCCACTGTCCCAGATGCCAATGTTTCCGCTTTCATTCCACCCCGAGAAGGAAAGAATTCGATGCGATCTGCTGGAGAGGGGCAGGAAGTACCTGACATTGCTCGGGGTGCACCATCTCTTCTACGACGGGGTAGCGAGGTTGTGCCCTTGGTCTACACCCTCGGTCAGGATCGATGAATCTCGCAGCTCCGGCGTAAGTCCTGTCCAAGGGTCACTAAACTTCAAAGACGCACGTACTGATGTCCAATCCAGCTCCAGAACAGGATAATGATCGACTGCCAGAAGTTTCACCGTGATGCGGAGAGCAAAGTTGATTTCATCTCGGGATACCCGGTCTACCCGATCGGGTCTGCCGGTCACTCCAACCTCAGCGACCAAGATGTTATGATCTGCTCCCCTTTCCTTCCAGGTTACTCGCTGGCGAACAAGGCATGGGGTCACTTCGAGGTGGACAAGATCCGCGAGATCGAGTTCAACGAGGACGTCTTCAACAAGCTGGTGCTGCAGCAGGGCAAGAAGCAGCTGATTTCGTCCCTGGTGGATTTGCAGGAGGCCGAGGGACCCGGGTTCGACGACCATATCAGGGGGAAGGGCAAGGGGCTGATATTCCTGCTACACGGACCACCTGGAGTCGGAAAGACTCTCACGGCTGGTATGGTTTCTCTTTCTTTCTTTCTTTCTTTCTTTCTTTTTTTGACGAACGTCCCCGTTATCAAGGCGTTGATGCTGATTGCCGACTCCAGAGAGCATTGCAGACCGGACGAAGCGGCCGCTGCTAAGCCTCAACTCCGGACAGATCATCGGACCGGCACCGTGGGCGGAACGTCGGCTCGAAAAGATTCTTTCACTCGCTACGCGATGGAAGGCGCTGGTACTGTTAGACGAAGCAGATGTCTTCATGCAGGAGCGGACGGTGGATGAACTGGATCGAAATGAGCTGGTGTCGAGTGAGTTAAACCCCCTTTCTAGCTGGATGCCTGGCCGCTCACCAGCATGATTACGCCTTCTGCGAATCGTAGAGTACTTTGAAGGAATCATGTTCTTGACCACCAATCGATTCGAGGTCATCGACACGGCGTTCAAGTCCCGCATCCACCTGTCCATCTCGTACCCGACCCTCTCCACAGACGACAGGAAGCAGCTGTGGGACGACTTCATCACCAGGGCGTGCGCGCAGCAGCGGCCTCGGTGGATGACGGCGAGGTTTCTCGAGACGGTGGCCAAGGCGCCCCTCAACGGGAGGGAGATCAAGAACACCGTCGGGATGGCGCATGCCCTGTCGCGGAACGGGCGGCGCCTCATGAAGCCCGAGGACGTGTTCCGGGGGATCGAGGCCATGAAGGCTTTCGAGTCGGACTTTGAAGCTCAGAAGGCTGACCTGGGCTCCAAGAAGCGCTTGGTCGACGCTCCTGGAGGGGTTCCCAATCGAAAGTCGTCGACGGCACGGCCCTGGTGGCGATCGTTGTGGTTTGTGGATAGGATGTCACAGGTTATTTAGACGTCCTCATCTGCGATCATTACTTGCTGCTATCTATTCTTAGAGAATACAACTCCTAAATGTATGATAAATGTCTCGAGGGTCAGAGCAATGATCTCATAGATACTATCAATTGGTAGAAAATTCAATGAATTTCAAAGTCGACATAGACACCCTGGTATGAGATAAGCTTTCCTGTAGTTTCGCCCTAGATGACGTATCGTCGACGCAAAACATAAGCGACGACCCGGCCGCCGAGAGTCCGAGATCGACCGGGCATGAAGCTGTGGCCGTACATTGGCGTACAGCGCAGTGAGCATGACGGGGAGTAAGCAGAATCCATGCCGCCAAGGGTCAATTCACCGCATGCAACATCCTATGCGTTACAATTGGTTGCACCAGACCTCCAATGAGTACTTGACTGACGTTATGTAGAGTGTAAGAATGCACCGTGGAGGGTCCAGGGTCTTTCTCAAGGTCTGTTCAACCCGGAATATAAAGAACAGAGATCCACCTTCGACGCATAGAGCTCTCAACGAAACCAACCACAGGAATCCTCACCATGTCCAAACAAGACCCCTCCGCCAAACCCCTCCGGCCCGTCCAGGTCCTCAGCGTCGGCCTCCCCCGAACAGGCTCCTACTCCATGTGCCTGGCCCTCAGCCAGCTCGGCTACAAGGACGTCTACCACTGCATGCACACGCTCGACGAACCTTCCCACTGGATGTTCTTTGGCCACGCCACCGACCGCCTCTTCCCATCCCTCCCGACCTACAACGGCCAGGGCATGACGTCCTCCGACTGGGACGAGCTCTTCGGCCCCTGCGAGGCAATCACCGACATCGCGGGGCCCTTCTCCGAATCCCTCATCCAGTGCTTCCCCGACGCCAAAGTCATCCTCGTCGAGAGGAACTTTGAGCGGTGGGAGCCTTCAGTGCGGAGCCTCTTCGACGGCAACTTTGGCCGGCTGCAGAACTTTGTGCGCGACTGGGTTGAGCCGCTGACGAGGCCCCGCGGCGAGACCTCGTACGTGGAGAACCTGCAGAAGCTGCTGCTTGGTTGGACGCAGTCGCGGAATCATGTAGAGATTGTGGAGAATCTGCGGGAATTGTATGATCGGCATAACGAGACGGTCAAGAGGCTGGTGCCGCCTGAGAGGTTGCTGCTGTATCGTCTGGGAAGCGGGTGGGAGCCGCTGTGTGAGTTTCTGGGCAGTGATGTTCCGGGGGTGGAGTTTCCGCATGGGAACGAGGCGGCGGCGTTTAGGAGGACGATATGGAACAAGCAGGTTAGGACGGTGAAGAAGGCTGCTCCTACGATTGGGTTGTCTCTTGGGGGGATTGCATTGGCGGTTGGTCTGGCGTGGTTTGTGTGTTTGTATGGAAGGGGTTGGTATTGCTTCGTATAGCATACATCAAAGGGAATACAGTAACATAAACCCTTCAACCATTCTTTCTCAGGGCTCACTGGAACATAATTTCATACCTCTTGTCGTTGCTCACCACACCTGCTTGTTCTGGCGACACCTGTTCTGATGGTACATTCTCTGGTCGATTGAATAGCAGACCTTGCCGCATTTGCGACATGTGCGGTGCTTCCGTTGCTCTCTCTCGAGATCTGTTTCTTGGGCGGGCTGTTCGACCCTGACTGGCTCAGGCGCTGGCTTTGGGAGCATCGTTCGATATGGTTGCCAGATTGCCGGTTCTGATGGCTGCGGCGCCTTAAATATCTCCCGCTCCTCTTCGCCCGGGGAGTATGGTTCCTCCACTGGCTCCTCCGGCGGGAGCACCGGCGTGAATGACGGCTGGTGACCCCTGGACGGCTGCTGCTGCTGCTGGGGGTTTGCCGCCTCAGATGGCCTGGGACTCTGCATCATCAGATCTTCCACCTGCTGCTTCAGCCCGTCCATCAACCTCTCGTGGCGGCTCCTCTCCTCGGCGGCCTCCGCCCTCACGAGCTGAAGCTCATCTTGGTACTCCTTGTGCATGCGGTCCACACCCTGCCGGTGCTCCAGCTCCTGCTGCTGCAGCCGCACCTCAAGCCGCCGGATCTTTTCCTCGTGCATCTTCTCCATGCTGACCTTGAGCTCGTCCATCTCCTTGTCTCGCCGCCGCAGCTCCGCTCTCTGCTTGTCCTGCTCCTCGCGGAGGAACTCAAACATCTCCTTGTCGCGAGCTGCAAGGGCCTCCTTCATGTCCTCCTCGCGCTCCTTCATCTCCTGGCGCATCTTCTCGCGTTCTCTGTCGATCTGGTCCTGCAGTTCGCGGCCTGCGCCCGTCTGGTCCAGGTCTTTCCCGGAGTCGACCATCTCCGTCTGGATGGCGAGCTTGATTTCCTCCGGGGGCTTGTCTGTCCAGCCGGGGACAAACTGCTGCAGGATGGATAAGGCGGACTCCTTGTTGTTGCGGTGCCGGTTTACCTGCGCCCCTTCAGACATGCACCCGCCCCAAAAGTCCTTTGTGTCTCGCAGGGTCTGCTCGCGGCGCTCGCCTTCTTTGAGGTCCGCCTGCTCCCAGAACGTGGTGACGAATCGGATGTTCTTCATGCCGTCCCGTCCGCAGAGGCGCTTGAACATGAAGAGGTTCTTGCGGGCGCACCCGCCCATGCGGTTGTCGGAGATGCGGTGGAGATACAGGAGACCCCGGAGCTGGATCTTCTCCTGGTACGTCTTTGTCAGCCAGCTGGCGATCTCCTTGAGGATGTCGGCGTCTTTGCGGTTGGTGTCGTCGAAGCCGGGGGTGTCGACGAGGTAGACGTTGGCGTGGGGGCTGAAGTGCTTGCACCTGTGGACCTGGACTTCTTGCGTGCCTGGGTGGCATCAGAGCTTTGTACAGTTGAGCGTCACGTGCCTTGTCTTACAGGACTCGAGAGCGCCGGGTTCGCTGATGAGGATTTTCTCGTCGGTGCAGTGGGAGATGAAGGTGCTTTTGCCGGCGCCTGTCATGCCCATGAGGGCGATGAAGACGTCGGAAGATGATAGGACGAGGGGTGTCCTGGGTTTTCCACTCGAGGGTGGATTGAGAAACAGATCTGCGCCATGGCGGGAGCTGTATACTGTCATTCTGAGTATATTTCGGGGGTCTGTTGAGAGGCAATTAATGGGGTTGGATTTTGCTCTCAGATTAGGGTCTGTCTGGTTTTTATCGGCACCAAGAATGATAGACCAAGTTGGTGGCCAAGGCCAGCAGCTAGAGCTCAGCTCGTCAGGCATCCCGGGAGGCTAGGAGGATAAAATACTTTATTCCAAGCCCAGATTCTCTATTCCGCGAATTTGATTCGTGGCCTGGCTCTTCACACCCTCTCCCAGATAAAACATCCAGATTCAGCCCAACGTTCAATAGTCTAATGGGGCTGAGCCGCGAGCCAATACGCGCTACGAATCAGGTGTGGTGGCAGCGCACATATCTAGGTCTAGATCCAGCCACCGTTGCAGTGAAGCAAGGCGTTTTTAGAGGCTCTCCGCGTGACTATATCAACCATTGCCGCTGCTGGGCGGAATCTCGCGTGGACGGCATTGCGAATTCAAACGATTTCCTGTCAACAATCTGAGAGGCCAACTTTATGATGAGTCGGATGCAAACAGAAGCTACTCAGTGGGATACCGAATATAGTATTTTTCGTTGTCCAGGGTCACTGATGATTCCAGGCGACAGCCATCAACTGGCGACGTGGCGATTCTTGTCATGGGCGTTACCGGAGTCGGCAAGAGCACATTCATATCAAGACTGACGGGCGAAGATGCCGGAATCGGCCACGATTTAACCTCCTGTAAGCATCAGCTGCCATTCAGCAGGAACTTCCACTAAGGCTAGACAGACACCAAAGGAGTCGGAATCTACAGCACGGCCCTCAACGGAAGGACGGTTTATCTGGTAGACACCCCCGGGTTCGACGACACCTGGCGCTCCGACCTCGAGATTCTAAAAGAGATTGCCTTCATCTCATCTCAACTATACCGTCAAGGGATGAAATTAGCCGGTATTTTATATCTCCATCGCATCTCAGATAACAGAGTCACGGGCGCCATGATGAGGAACTTTACCCTGCTCGAGAAGATCTGCGGCCCTGATGCAGCCGCTCGCGTGTTCCTGGTGACCACCATGTGGAACCTAGCAGAGACGGAAAAACTAAGCTATCGCGAGGCGACAATGCGAGAAACCCGGCTGTCGTCGACTACGGAATTCTGGGGTAGGTTGGTCCAACAAGGCAGCCAGGTGAGGCGGTGGCAGGGTGATGAGGCGAGTGCGTCTTCGATCATCAGGGAGCTTCTCTTTATCAACGAGAGGGATGGCTTCTTGAAGCTCAGGCTTCAGAGGGAGCTTGTCGATGAGGGGAAGGGCCTGAGCGAGACGGCTGCTGGAAATGAGTTATCATCGGAATACTCGAAAATGGAGAGGAAGTGCATGGAGGAGCTGTGGACTCTGGAGCACAGGACGGTGAATGATCCAGAGACTGTCAATGCCATGAGAGAGCTACGAGAGGAACTTGAAGAAATGAGGTCTGCTCAAAGAGAGCTAAAGGTGTCCATCAGGGGTGTCTTTGCAGAAAGAGAGGACGTATACCGGAAAGTCCTCTCCAAGATGCGCGCCGAGCAACAGCAACTTGCCGCGGAACTTGAACAGAGCAGGAACAAGTACCAACGGCTGAAAGCCGACATGGCTGGAAGCAAAGAATTGATCGAAGAGGAACGCAGAGAATGGCAGCTCAAGAGACTGAAGCTCAACAGAGAGGAACTCACGGGCCGGCGCACCAGACAGAGCATAGAAGCCGAGCGTCGACGCATAGACAAGGAGGAAGCGGAGCTGAGCGAGCAGTACGACGAGCTCCAGATGGGCAGTGAAGAGGAGCGGATACAGGCTGAGGAGATGGTTGCGAGGCTGAGGAAGAGGGACGTCATGAAGAGGAACCTGATTGCCTTTCTCGGCGTGCTGGGCGGGACGGGGCTAGCTGTTGCGGGGGTTGTGACGGGGATTGCGCCGCTGGCTGGGGCGGGGATAGGGGTTGGGTTCGCGTCTGCCGCCAAGTTTAACTTTTCTAGGAAGCCGAAGGATCATGAGAGGAGGTTTCCTGCGCAGGAGCCGTTGCTGGGGGGTGGGCAGGGGGCTTCAGGGGCGAGTATAGATTAGGTTGTGGATGGACAGAGATATGATCTTTCTGGGAACATGGAGGACATGATATCTCGAGAGATAGTTACCCCTAGTCCGCATGAGAGGATAGANGGCGAGTATAGATTAGGTTGTGGATGGACAGAGATATGATCTTTCTGGGAACATGGAGGACATGATATCTCGAGAGATAGTTACCCCTAGTCCGCATGAGAGGATAGATGGTTCCGAGGGTGTTGATTAAGGCCTGGAGGATCACGATCCTCGGGGGCGCTTTTAAGTGGCTCTCCAAGGCTCCCAGGGTCGTATAATACACCGGCTTTCACCCAGGAGTTTATTTGTTGAAGCTAGGATAGCTGTCAAGCCAGTGACAGACTCTGTTTCAATATCAACCGGAAGACGGGCTAGAAGTTGCCATGTTGCTTCGTCCTTGAATACGATAGGAGACCAAGGCAGCCTAATGGTTCAGGAATCAACGAAGCTGATTTCACCCAATTCATATCATTCTTGATGCCTTTTTGCACCTTGACCTAAATTATTCCATGCTTTCTGGCTAAATCTCCAGACAGACAGACTAAATATCAAACGAACCTTGACCAAGCCACATAATAACAGCTCTATCGCCGAAATCAGGAACCACGCTTTGATGTTCAATTTAGTTGTATTCATCTTTATCTATTCATGCTCAATGCGCCCTGAGATCAACCAGCAACTTCCCCCCGCTAATCTCCCCCTTCCGCATCCTATCCAGCCCCTTATTCACATTATGCAGCCCATCCTCCACATCGATAATCCTCGGCGGCACCAGCGCCCTCGTCGCAAGCAGCCTCTCCAGCCAACTCGATAGAGCCTCTCCGATCTCGGGTACCTCGTGGTACAGCTTCACAGGCATGGTGTGGAAGATGACCCCTACGGACTGCTCGCTCTTTGGCAGCCCGCTCATGCCGACCAGGTGAGCGGGCACGGTGGGCTCTGCGGGCGGCGTGCTGGGCGGCGAGTTGACGGGCGCGGCAGCTTGCCTATGTAGCTCCTCTGATCCGAGGGCGCGCAGCAGAATCTCTGCCGTGTCGCGCCCGCGCGTGTCGATGCCGAAACGCAGCTTGCCCCTCGTGTTTGCGCGGAGGATGGCCACCGCGCGGTCAGGATCGTGGCTGTCGACGAGAAGGTCCGGTCGCAGGACTGGGCTCTCGGAGATGCGCAGGCCGTGCTTTGCGTTGTCGACGATGAGGGCGACGCGCAGGCCGACCAGGCGTGCGAGCTGGGCGGCGATCACGGCAGACGTGGACGACCCGCCCCAGATGGCGATCCAGTCGCCTGGCTTGGCGCCCTCGCTGGGGAGAATGCCGGAGAGGCACTCACCCCGGATATCGTGCGGGAGCGACTCCTCGGGTACCTCCCGGACAAGCTGGAGGAGGTTGGGTCCGTCCTGGGCATACGTAAAGTCGACGCCTAGGCAGACGCCCAGTGCGAGCGAGGCAGCCACGTAGGCTACTCCCAGGGTGGCCCCTTGCTTGACGGTGATCTCCTTGGGGATCCGGATAACGTTAAAGTCGGAGGCTACGACGTATTGTTGGTATGTCGCCTTGCGGAGGTCTCGGTAGTCGGTGGAGATGACGATGACCTTGTCGTCGACTTGGATGCGGGATGGTTGCTGGGGTGCTCGGACGACTGTGCCGGCGGCTTCGCGGCCGGAGATGTAGGGCAGTTGGGGGATGCCAAAGCCGTAGTCTCTAGGAGGGGGTGAGCCATGTTTTTATTTAGTGTGCGATGAAGGACTCACGGTGACTTCCAGTCGATGGGGTTGAGGCCGATGGTGCTGGTGCGTACTAGCAGCTCGTGGCCGTGCTTGGTGTCGGGGATGGCGTAGCCGTGCGTGACTTCATATTGTTGCCTCACGCCGTGTAATAGCAGGACGGTCTGGGAATCTGGTAGGGGGTGTTGGGGGCTGAAGGGTGGTTGTGTGTGTTGTGGCGTTGTCTCGGTCTGTGTGGGTTGTTCTTGGAGTTGGTCGAACGCAGGCTGTGGTATCCGGGATTCGATGGCCGGCTCGGCCGCCAGGCTGACAAAAGTGCTGCTCGTGGCCATCGTCTCGTCTCGTCGCCGTACGAAGCCCGGTATAGTCGGATCGGAGTCGGATTGGCTTTTCTTGAAACTTGAGGCTCTTGGGGCCGTGCTGACCCTTTTCAATGATCTACAATCAAGAAACAATCCCTCGGGAGAAACACGTAAGAGTATAATTGATTGATGGCTGTCCTGCAACTGGAAACGCCTCGCTTTTAGCCCACGACTACCGGTTCGGCCTCCATGCCGGGTAGCGGATCCAACGCGGATGGCGTCATGGGGGATGCTGTCGAATCACGCCGAGAGCAGTTATCCCAAGCCCGCAAATTGCCTGGATTGCGTGATGGGAGGGAAATGTTGGCAGCCATTGGGTGCTAGGGTTTTTCCGGTGTCGGGGGTTGAAGGGGATCTGGGGGATCCACATGAGGGCGATGGTGTTATTTCGCCTATCAATCACTCAAGGCCCGGGATGGAGGGTTAGTGCCTTTTCTGTGCAGATGGAAATGGCTGAGGGGGATGCGATCTTGATTGGATCGGTGTTGCAGTTTGATGCTTAATTGCCGGTTTGGGTTGGTGTTTATTGTTCCATTGTAGTTGACAGTAATACAAGAGACGCAGACACTCGAAACTTTCTACCGTCTAATCCTATATCCCGAACAGGAACTGTATCTTGTAATATCTACCAAGCTGGAACTGTATCACCGTGATCACTGGTATCTAAACCACATGACCCCAAGGCGACAATGATTGCCAATGTCACAACAAGGATTCCTATCGATAACTCCCTTTGCGGGGAACCGTCTCCAAGTCAGCTTCGCTAAACGGAAAGCCTCGGGTATAAGGCCCTCGCATGCCCTGGGATGTCGATGGTGCAAGCTGCCTATGCGGATGACGCCATCTCCACGCCGGATCAACAGCAGCCTCTGAAATTCACTGCTCGTCAAAACTGTGGATAAACCCCTGCGTCGATTTGTAAGCTCCATGGTGATAATACGGCACTCTGGCTTCCTCTTTGGGTCGCGTGACTGCGTCGAGGGCTCGCCTCGATGCGAGTGATGGGTAGCTTCAGGGTCCCACGCACCTGAGGTCTTCTGCTCGGGTAGACAAAGGAGGTGGTTCATTGGCTGCTTGAATCTTGAATCGAGGAGGGAATGGTCCTTGCGAGTGCTAATGCCCCCGAGGCCGGGAATAGCAGACCGTGACCCTGTCGTGGTGCGGCACAATCTCAGATTAGATCTGAAGCCGGCTGTGGACCGGGATAGCCTTTCCCAAGGTCGATCCGGGACTCTAGTACCAGGTAGCAATATTAATATTAAGTAATAATATTAATCATATAAAGAAAATTATATTCTGTATTATTATATAAGTCACGTGCCCTTAAAGGAGGAGATTAATAGACCTGGCCACTTTAATACTGAGAATGAGGCATTAGCTTATAATAATAACCAGGTGCGGTAGAGACTTGCAGTGATACCCCGGTTATTATTGAATAGAGGGTTACAAGAATCCTACCAGGCCATACAGATGGTTGATTTACACCAGGCCGCCCATATAGTCCATTCCTTCTGTCTGGCTGGTCACTCACTTGATCTGCACTGCCCAGTTGAATAATCCCGTTGGCAGTCTGGGACTGACGACGGGCATCCTGGATGGCACTTGGCTCGGGCCTCGTAAAGAGTTCTCAGATTAGACTGCAAATATATTGAGGCTTATATCGACTTCTCCTGCGGGTGGGAGGGCTTTTTCAGGGTGTTGAATGATCTAACTAATATCAAGGGCATGTTGGAGAGTCACAAAGGGGATGAGGCTCTCTTCGACTTTGGATCCGGTAGAGCGACCCTGGTCGGAGAGTTCAAGTGCTCCCCGGCCAGACTTACATGATGTTTGATATTTAGAACTAAAATTCAAATAAAGACCCAATAGTTAGAGCGCCGAAATAAATCTCCCTCTTGGTTTCTATCAACGTGGCCGTCAATGTACTTCACGCATGTCGATCCACCGACTTGATTGGCCTTGAAATGGGTCATGATCTTGGTGACACCTTTGAAGCTGTGGATTGTGGGGAACTCATTTGTGCCACTCAAAGATCTTTAATATTGATCATGACGATTCGTATCTAGTTTACCGCGATCTCATGCCTTCAAAAAGGCATTGGCAGCTTAGGGCTGTACAGCTCCTCCAGAAATCGAACCTCGTCCTCGTCCAAAACAAGATCAACCGCTCCCACGGCAGCATCGATCCGCTCCTTCGATTCCAGGCCACAGATCGGAGCAGCTCCCTTGTGGATGAGCCAAGCCTGCGCGACCTGTGCCATGGAAGCGCCCTTCTTCTTGGCCAGCTCCTCCACCCGGTCCACTATGGCCTGGTCCGTTCCGAGCTCCGAGCCGCGGAAGAGGAGCTTGAGGAACGGATCAATCTGTTCCCGGGGGTCGCTGCGGTCAGTCCAAGGATGGGCCAAGACGCCAGCTGCCAGGGGCGACCACGGGAACAAGCCTACGCCTGCCGCGTTGCAGTAGGGGTTCATCTCGCGCTCCTCTTCCCGGTAGAGCAGGTTGTAGAGGCCCTGCATGGAGATGAACTGATGCCAGCCGTTTTCCTTGGCGACATTCTGGAGCATCTGAAACTCCCAGGCCGCCATCTGAACAGGAATTAGTGAGATTCACAGGCTTGACTTGGGAACATACCGAGCTGGCGCCAATGTAGCGCACTTTTCCACTCTCGACAACGTCGTTGAGCGCCTTCATGATCTCCTCCGGAGGAACATCGCGGTCCATCCTGTGGATCTGCAGAACATCAATGTACGTCCCCAGGCGCTCGACACTGCGGTCCACGGCATCCACGATGTGCTTCCTCGACAGGCCGACCCGGTTGACCCGCGGGCCATCGTTGGAGGTCAAGACGGCGGGGTCAATAGGGCCCTTGTTCTCGTCGACGAACTGGAAGCACTTGGACATGATGACAAGCTGCGACCGTGGAATGTTGTAATGCCTGATGGCCTCTCCCAGGATCTCCTCGGACCTGCCGTTCGAGTACGTGTCTGCGACGTCCCACGTGTTGATGCCCTTGTCAAAGGCGTACTTGAGCACCGGCAGAGCTTGCTCCTTGTCCAGAAGCCAGGGCTGCCAGTTCTTGTCGCCGAAGCTCATGCACCCGAGAATGATCTGGGAGACTTTGAGGCCGGATTTGCCGACGCTGGGTAGTTAGCCTGCTGGAATAACCTTGAATTCGTATATTCTACTTGATGGGATGGGGGTTGAACGCACCGGACGTATTTCATTGCCGACGGCATGATTGCGGGAAATTGGACGATTGATGGAAGATAAGATGCTGAGATGATGGATTGAGATCTGACTCTGTTCTTGAGTGATGAGTCGATCTCATCATTCTTATAGTTCCCAAGTGAAGTCATCGCCGTTGTCGAGTCCTCTGGTGGGGCAACCGCGAAACTCTAGGCCGTAATCCATTTGCATGGTTAGCGCAGAGGGAACGCAGGATAAGCCGCTTGCATGGTTAGCGCCTGTCTGGAGCATGGTGGGAAAAAGCTTAACCGTGATGGAGGCACTGGCCAGGCCATCTCCTGGTGATAGTAGAGGATTGGGCGTGTCGCCCAGCGGCACATGTGTCATTTCACCGGGAGATGATCGCTTGGTGTTGGAGCCTGGGTTGGCTGAAGACGGAGTGGGATCGACAGATGGGGATGGGAGTTGGTGAAAGCATCATCCATACAAGCCCCGCGGTCAAGATCATGATTGGTTCTGTTCGGGACTAAAAAGTCGGGTTCACAAGAGACCGACGATGATATTTCCCTCCCTATGTTTAGTTCATGCCCGAGACTTGATCCTGTAGGATCGATGCGTGGCTATGAGACAAGTCCCGGATCTGAATCCCCACTCCGGGTCTCAAGAGAGCTGGAGAATCTCATGTGTATGCCTCATGCATTGCTCCGTTATCTCCAGTCCTTGGCGTTTGCGGAGCAGAGTTTCGAATGGTCCCTTTTCTAGCTAGAGATTCCTTACTAGGGGTACTGTAACCTTTCAATTTGAAACCAGCTCTCGCCCTCGTTCATAATTTCAAAGCCCAAGACATCTCAAGGGAAAGAATGTTTTTTAAGCAGTTAGCAGCTCTACTGACAGATAATAACGAATGCATTACGGTTGTCACATTGCATCGGATGAGTGAGTTGATGTCATAACTGTATTACGCTAACGCTTCAGGTTTATCATTATTACATGTATCCACTACTTGACCAACGGCTTGATGAGCTCCAGCACATCCTCCTCCGTCTTGCCCTTCAGACCAAGCAGCTCGTTGTCCAGCTTGGGGAACTTGGGCACGCTGTTGGGGTCGTAGATGGCCCGGTACAGGTAAGGCGTAAAGGTCTCCCAGTCGAGCAGCCCCTGCGCCAGCCTCTCGTCCGCCTTGGCAGTCAGCTCGTCGAGGACGGCATTCTTGACCGTCCAGGTCCTGTCCGGGTTGGCCTGCTTCGCCAGCGCGAGGACCTTGTTCTGCGTGAGCACCGTGTCCTGGATGTAGACGACGCGGTTCTTGGTCTCGTCGGGGTGACTGACGACACCGACGACAGCGTCGGCAACGCTGCCCAGGGTGGTGGTGGTGAATTCGTAGTCGCCCCCGTCGATGAGGGTGGCCGTCGAGTTTCCAAAGTCGAGGAAGAAGTTGTGGGCCAACCCCCAGTCGAGGAAGATGGAGTTGTACACGAACGTGTAGCTGATGGAGGAAGCCTTGGCCAGCTCGATCAGCTTGTCCTGGATGGCCACCTTGGCGCCAAAGAGCGGCAGCTTCCGCACGCTGGGGATGTCGAGGTTGGAGCCAAACTCGGAGGGGATGAAGCGCTGGACGCCCGCGGCGACGGCGGCGTCGACGAGCGTCGACTGGGTGGCTGCGGCGAGGGTGGTGAGGGTCGAGACGACGACGTCTTGGCCCTTGAGGGCGGCGGTCAGGGAGTCGAGCGACGAGTAGTCGACCTCGACGACGTCGGTGCCCGAGGGGAAGGTGGACTCTGAGCCGGCGCGCTTGAGGACGCGGATGTTGAACTTTGCCGAGGCGACCAGCTTTTTAAAGACGTGGGAGCCGAGGTCGCCTGAGGCTCCGGCGATGGCGACGTTCTTGAAGGACATGGCGGTGGTGGGTTTGGGGATGTGCTGTGATAGGTACGGTTCTTGTGTATCAGGTATCAGGTATTAAGCTGGTTGATTGATTGAGTGGTGATGAGCTGCATTTCATCTATTCAAGACCGACATTATATACGGTGAAGCTACCGTGTATTGCACCTTATCCCCAATGCCAACCTGTCTGTGCTTTGTCATACTATGGTGTGTGAGTTGACACCATTCACGAGTCGGTGGGTTTACAAATAGTCAGGGTACCGACAGCTGAGTACAATTAGAGTTGCTTCCCTTACGAGAGCAATAGCACGACTCATTTGAACAGTCATCCTGGCCCAGACCCGGAACCAATTTGAGTCCGTGCAAAGCTTAGGTTATCATCGAGTGACATCTCTAGCATAATATGCTTTTTGTTTCGGGTCTTATCGAGTCAATGCCTATCTCCCCTGCCACAGAGCAATTCCCTTCCTGGAACTTGCCGTGCCGCGGTGGCTGCCGGACTTGGTCGAAGTCGGGGTGAGTGGGATGGCCGAGCGGGATGGCCGAGCGGGATGGATCTCGGGGACTTAAATGCCGGGGTCCCCGATGGCGAATCACAAGCCGTGGTCCCCGATGCGCCCGCTGTCATCCCCATATTTCATCCCGCTGTCCCCTCCGAATGGGGGATCCCACTTCCTCATCCCACTTTTTCGCCGGCCTATCCCACTCTCCCACCGGAAGGATTACCAAGTCGGGACATGCGATGCTGCGGTTCTCGCGGTGGGATAAACTGGGGAAGAGACCTGCGTTCGAATTTCGTATTCAACCTTTTTTTTTTTCTCAGTCTGGGGGATTGAGGGTCATTTTATTGATTACTGGAAATCCCACTCGGAAGCGTTCGTCTCCTTGGACCCGTATCGACTGAGGCGCGTCAGACGATGGCTTCTGTGATGGAGTTATCCCACCGGAGCCCAGAGGGGAGCAGGTGTGTTGCCCAGAGCGCGTTGGGGGTGCCCAGTTCGTCGTTATCAAATCACGATAACTTTGAGTGGGATCCCCGAGACCTGATCTGACTGACCACTTTTTCTTCTCTTCCCCAGATCCTCTGGCGACAGTATCGACCATCCCCCTAGTCGACATGTGTGTCATTGCGGCAAGGGGTTCATCAGAAAGGAGCATCTGAGGCGACATCAAGCCACGCATGGAGAGCGGAACTTTGTCTGCTCCGTGTGCCAGCGGTCCTTTACGCGCAAGTTAGTCTCAGGTTCATCTGGCCGCCCATCTTAGGTGCTGACATCCAAAGTGACCTTCTCCGTCGGCACTTGACGCGCCATGACATGCCCGCTGCTCCGGACCCCCGACGGGGCCGCGCATGCGACGCCTGCCACGCCAACAAGACAAAGTGCGACGGCGGGCCAAAGTGCTCCCTCTGCTCCAAGAGGGGCATCAGCTGCACGTACAAGCTCGTGTCCAAGAACGGCGGTGGCGGCGACACGAGGGCCAGCAAAGCCCCGTCCTCCTCGCCTGCCTCCCTCGTCGTGACGCACGAGCTGGATCTGGTAGCCGACGCGTTCACCGCCGTGGTCATCCCGCCGAGCGTGGTGGAGATCTCGTCGGAGGATGAGCTGGCGACGAGGCTGAACCGTCTTGCGGACAAGCTGGCGTCGAGGGAGATCGGCATCGACGAGGACTTTCAGCCGTCGCACGCGGACAGGGAGTGGATGGAGGCCAATGCAGATGAGTACTTTGGCAGGTTTCACGACAGCTGGCCGTTCCTCCATGCGCCGTCGTTCTTTGACAGCGCGATCTCTGTGCCAGTGTCGATATCGGTGGTGATGATAAGCGTGTGGCTGAAGCATCCGGAGGAGCTGAGCGCGCCTGTTCTCCGGTTACACGAGATTCTGATGGATCGGTTCTTTGAGTGGGTTGTAAGTTGACTGTCGTCTGACGAAAATGATGGAATCTAACAAGTTTAGGGCAACCCCAGACCGAGACATCAGCTGGATAAGCCGTGGCCGGTGGAAACGTACCAGGCCATCATTCTCAACCTCATCTTTGCCTTCTACCACGGGGTGTGTAGTATGGATCTTGTTCCTGGGGACGTTAGCTGACTTGTTGTAGAGCGAAAAGCTGGTGTCTCGGGCGATACTGTTACGAGGCATGGTCATTGCTTCCTTGAGGGAGATGGAGTTCTTCATCTGTGAGAGCGCGGCGTATGATCAGCGGATGCACTTCCCAGGGACATTCATACCCTGGCTGCAGACCATTCGTGAGCGTTGGAAGCGGTAAGACCACCTGCATTGCTCTCCGGTTCAAGAACTAACGCGTCAGACTCGTCATCGCGCTGTACAAAATCGACGTCTACCTCTCCATCTCCCGAAACCAGGCCCCCGCCCTCCTCAGGGAAGAGATCGACGGCACCATGCCCTCGACCTACACCCTGTGGAACGCATACGGCCTCAACGTCTTCTTCAAGCGCCTCTCCCAGGAACCCACTGACCGCGTCGGCTTCAAGCTCACCGACGTCATCAGCAACCCCAACTCGGCGGCCAAATCCCTCGTGCTGCTAGAAGACGTCCTGCTCGCCCTCTGCGGCCTGTTCAACGGCATCTGGAGCCACAGGCAGATCGCCCGGCGGTGCGCAGAGTCCGGCAGGCCGATCCCCAACTCGCAGACGTCGCTGGCGTGGCAGCTCGAGACGTGGAAGGCCGACCTGGACAGGATCTCGCACCAGTGCAGCCAGAGCTTCAATGCGGACGAGGTGGTCGAGTTTCCCTTCTTTGCCTACATCGGCCGGTACGACGAGGAGCCGTCGAGGGCCAAGGCCACGGCCATGATGAACGTCAAGTGCCTCGTCTCTGACTCGCTGATGACGTACCACCTCCAGGGCATGCAGCTCTACGCAGACACACGCGTCATCAACACGGTCGCGCGGTTCACCACCTTGTCCTCCACAGAGGATGACTCGTCCAAGACTCTCCGGATACAGAAGCACCAGTCGCAGCTGAGCGCCTGGGCCACCACCTGCGAGAGCAGACGCGCCCTCCTACACGCCATATCCGTCCTCCGCGAGCGCGAGATCGACCTCGAGGGCAACGAGCCGCAGACCATGTCGGTAGATCCAGTCGCGTACCTCGCCTTGTCGATGGGCTCGCTCGTCGTCTGGGCGTGGCTGGTCTTTTCCGAGACGGCGTGCAGCTGCGTCCCGAGTTTGAGCCACATCGACATCGGGATCGACCCGACCGACTTGCAGAGCACGACGAGGCTGGAGAGCTGGATACAGTCGGGGGGCACTGCGGCGCTGCAGAGCATTCCGCTGTGTAGGTGTGTTGTTGACGGGTGGATGGCGAGGTTCAATGCGTTGCTGCCGCAGGGGAGCAGGAGGTGGGAGCTGAGTGATGATGTTGCGCCGGTGCTGCAGCAGAGTGGGAGTGGATGATTTGATACCCTGGATATGTTACTTCTACTATGAACTTTTACGTCACGAATAGTGTCAGAGATTACTTCATACTGGCCGCTGGTGACATGCGGACATGTGCCACGACAACATCGGGACTCGTGACGATGCCGGAACTAGTAGATTGAAAAGTAAGCAAGCATTTCGGAGGAATATTAGGTAGTACCATTTGTAAGCGGCTTGTCAATCGAAGGGCGAACGGACTTGTGACGTCGAGATCAGGGGGGACGAGGTCAGATATTTAAAGAAACACTCGCTCCCCTCGGCCCAAATGCAGCTTAGTCTCAACCACGCAGTACATGTACCAGAATCTCCCAAAACTTCTCCAACATGCCCAACCTGACCCTCTACCGCGTCAACGGGTCCTGCTCCCTCGCCCCTCATGCCCTCCTCCGACACTTCAACATCCCTGTCAGCATCATCCGTATGCAAAAGGGCACGGACGGACGCTACGAGGCATCAGACGGTAGCTTCACGAATGCCGAGTACCGGGCTGTCCACCCCCTGGGCTACGTCCCCGCTCTCCGCGTCGACGACGAGGTCATCACCGAGGTGCCCGCAGTGCTAAACTACATCTCTTCCACCGTCCCGGAGGAGAATCTCTTAGGGAAGAATGCTGTAGAGCGAGCAAGGGTTGCAGAGTGGCTGAACTGGCTGTCTGGGACGCTGCACGGGTTGGGATTTGCAGGGTTGTGGCGGCCGTATCGGTTTAGCGACGATGAGGCTGCTTTTGAGGCAATTCGTGTCAGGGGGAGGAAGGTGATTGACGAGTCGTTTGGGAGGATTGAGAGGAGACTTGAGGGGAGGGAGTGGGCTGTTGGTAGTGGGTTGACGGTGGTGGAGTTTTATCTGTATGTTTATGCGCGTTGGGGAAAGGAGATTGGGATTGATGTGGAGAGGACGTATCCTGCTTTTGGCAAGGTTGCTCGGAAACTTGAGACTCTAAAGGGGATTAGAGAAGCAGTTGAGAATGAGGGTCTTGAGTTCTCTTACTAGGTAATCATATTCAATATCTATGCCTACAACTACGCAGAAGCACTATGCCTCCTCCTCCGCCTCCTAAGCTCCACCAAAGCCGTGGAATTATTTATGTACAGATTCATCCTGGACCCCGCGCCGCAGAACGACAGCTTGTTCCCAGGACACTTGAAGTAGCAGTCGCTCATCGTGACGTTCTGGCCCGGCGTGACCCCCGACCTGCCCTCCCAGTTGAGGTCGTTGCCGCACCAGCACTCGCGGCCGTACTCGACCCCCGCCCACTTGAACATCCAGCACGCCTCCAGGCACGCCTCGACCGTCATGTTGTCCCCGTCGTTGAGGATCTGCCGGGGGAGGAGGCGCCCGCCGCCTGGCTCGGACACGCAGCTGTAGTTTGTAAAGTTTCTGTTGCCCTCTACAACGGTGGGTGTGGCGGATTTGGTGGTGGTTGTGGAGGTTGTAGTGGTGGAGGTTGTTCTCGTGCTGAAGCTTGTTGTGGTGGTAGACACAGAGTTGCGGTATAGCTGGAGGCGGTTGCCTGCGCCGCAGAACTGCGTCTTGTCGCCCGCGCACGAGAAGGAGCAGTCCTTTTGGTTGTCGGCCTTGACGCTCCCGTAGTTGAGGGTGTTGCCGCAGAAGCACTCGCGGGCGTACTCGGTGCCGAAGTAGGCGTAGCCGTCGCAGAACGAGGCGCAGTTCTCGAGCGTCATGTCGTCCTTTGCGTAGCCGCGCTGGTTAAGGGCGCGGATGCCGATGCCTTCGGTCCAGCAGCCTTGGAAGTCCCATGTGCCGACCTTTTCGGAGATTTCAGGGCCGGTGGGGGTTGGTTTGGAGGAGGTGGTTGTGGTTGATGTGGTGGAAGTGGTGGTGGTGGAACGAGAGGATGTGCTTGTGGAGCTGGTTGTCGTGGATGTGGTTGAGGAGGTCGCTGACGAGGTTGTCGATGAAGTGGTCGATGAACTTGTAGTGGAAGTGGTTGTAGAGGAAGTTGTAGAAGTTGTCGTCGGACGAGATGTAGTAGAGGTTGTAGAAGTTGTGCTCGTGGAGCTAGTTGACGTTGTGGAAGACGTTGTTGACGTGGTTGTTGAAGAAGTTGTAGTAAGGGTGGTAGTAGAACGAGATGTAGAAGTTGTGCTTGAGGAGCTTGTGGGTGCCGTCGATGACGTAGTGGATGAAGAGGCGGTGGTTGACGTGCTTGAAGAAGTTGTTGAAGAAGTGGTGGTAGTAGTTGTTGTACGAACTCCAGCAGGAGAAGCAGCTGCACCGTCTGAAGACGTGGTCGTCGTAGACGATGTGGTTGAACTGGGACGAGACGTAGTAGAGGTTGTGCTGGAGGATGTTGTGCTTGAAGTGGAAGAGGCGGATGTAGTGGTGGAAGGGGAAGAGATGGAAGAAGTAGTAGTAGAAGTGGCACGAGATGTTGAAGGTGAGGTTGTGGTTGATGAGGTGCTGGACTGTGTGCTAGAGGTAGTAGAAGTTGTAGGACGCGAGGTTGTAGTAGAAGATGTGGTGGATGTGGTGGAAGAGGTTGTGGAGGAGGGCGTGGAGGTTGTGCTAGACGTGGTTGATGTGCTAGAGCCACTTGAACTCGATGTAGTGGAGGTTGTAGAGCGGGAAGTGGAAGTGGTACTAGTTAAAGAGCTGCTCGTAGTACTCGTTGCACTCGTGGTGCTTGTGCTACTAGTGGTGGTGCTGCTGGCGGTGCTGGTTTGAGAGCTGCTGCTCGTGGTTGAGCTACTACTTGTGGTTGAGGTAGTTGTCGTGGTGGTGCTACTGCTGCTCGTGGTCGTACTGGTGGTTGAAGTAAGGCTACTGCTCGTGGCGCTAGAAGTAGTACGGCTCGTCGTTGAGCTGCTTGTTGAACTAGTCGACGTGCTACTAGACGAGGTAGTTGTAGAGGTACTGCTAGACGTAGTGGTTGATGTCGTGGTGCTGCTCGTGGTTGTCAAAGTCGAACTGACCCCTGCTGCATTCAGCTTGTACACATTCAACCGGTTAGGACCACCGCAGAGCTCAGTAGCATTGCCTATAAACGTCAGCCTCTATTCGACAGATTATTCAAGGAATCCAACCATTGCAAAGCATCTGGCAGTCCTCAGCAGGAGCCGGAACTGCCCCAGCCCCGAACGCGTTACCACAGAAGCACTACTATCGTCAGTAACAATCTATCGTCAGACCACCCAAGACTTACTTCACCACCGTACTCTGCCCCAGCGTAGATAAAGCTGCCAGCCTTGCAAGCCGCAACGCAGTTCGCAATCGTCGGCGTCTCGAGACCACGCCCGTTGGGGAGGGCTCTACCTGTGGTAGCCTCGGTGTAGCAGCCAATGCTAGTATACCCATTGACGCCAGGGTTCACAAACGGCCCCTTGGGACCATCCGTGCCCCCAATATCGCCAAAGGTGCCATCCCACTTCAGCGTATCGGCAAACAGACTGATAAACGCGCCTCCACCGTCAACGCCATTGCCGCCACAGATCTGGTTCAGGTCGCCAGCGCAGTCAAAGTTGCAGTTCTTGTCGTCGACCTTGAGCTTGGGAATCCTATTCCCGCCCCAGCACTCACGCCGGTACTGCGTCCCGCAGAAAGTCGACCCCCTGCTCCCGCAGGTATTGATGCACAGCTCGTTGGTGTTCTTCTCGTCCCCGTACAGCAGGTTCGACAGCTGCCTCCCCGGGTTGTTCTCCTTGAAGCACCCCACGTAGCGGTACTGCCCCAGGCCGTTGGGCAGCAGAGGGGCGGCCTGCTCCGTGACGGCGTTGCAGAAGAACTGCACAAACTGCTTCTCCCACGTCGGGTCGTTGGTGTTCATGGTCCACTGCGCGGTGCCGTTGTACGGCTCCAGGTTCCACTGGCTCTTGGGCACGGTGCACGTCAGCGTGGCGGTCTGGCTCTGGCCCGGGGAGAGCAGCGTGCCCTCTGCGAGGTCGACCTGGTTGGCCGCCTTGATGAGGCCGCTGACGCCAAAGGGGGGCTTGGACACCGTGAGGGACAGCTTGACGCCTCCCTCGGGGGCGGCGTTGGTGACGCGGAAGCGCAGCGACTTGGAGGTGTTTTCTGTGACGTTCCCAAAGGTAAAGGGCACACCAGAGTCGTACTGCACCCAGCCGGAGCCGTCGGGCTTCTGGAATTCTAGTAGGGCCGAGGGAGGGTCGCCTGCCGAGGCGGCCATGTAGACGGTGCCGTTGCCGCCGGTGGAGACGAACCTGACCCATCCTTGGAAGTTGCCCGAGGCGGACGTGTCGAGCTTGATGGACACGGCGGTGGACTTGCTGCCATCGATGGTGGAGGGGATGTCGGAGAGGGAGAATCTGCCGACTTTGAGGTCTCCTGTTCCGAGCCAGGTGTCGAAGGGCCCGTCGGCGGATGTGTTTGAGAACATGACCGCCGAGACCTGGAGCTGGGTGCTGCCGTCGTTGGTGAGGAGCACGGTCTCGCGGTCGACGTCGACCCCCCTGACGACTCCGGCAAAGGTGACGGACTTGGGACTGACGGATAGTAGAGCGGTGGTACTCTTTCCGACGCCTGTGAGTCTGACCCTTGTGGTCTTGCTGTAGGAGTCATCGGTGACGCCTGTGGTATCGATATTGACAGTGCCAGCTTGACGGCCGATGCTCTTGGGGAAGAACTGGGCCTTGAATGAGAACGACTTGCCCTTGGTCATGGTAAAGGGCGTGCTCGGCAGGGTAGAAATGTTGTAGTGCGTTGGATCCGCAAGCGCAATGCTACTAACCGACAGGTCAAACAGCGCCGTGCACGTCACGTTCTTGGGATCCGTAACATCTTGAAAGTCGGCAGTGCCGAAATCAATGGGAGAAGTGCAGTTGAGGGGCGTCTTGTTGGTGGCTCCGAGGCCGTAGAAGAGGCCCAGCGTCGTGCCGATGTAGGCCATGCCGTCGCCAAAGACGGGCCTGCTGAACTTTGTGATGCCCACAATGGTAAAGTTGCGCACCACCTTGAGGTAGCCGTCCTTGGGGATCGCGTCGTAGACCTTAAAGTTGGTGTTCTGGACGTCAGACACCCAGAGGAGGCCGGTGCCCTCTTGGCCGTTGAGGGAGGTGGTTGTGCCGTGGCTGACGCCGAGGATGTAGGCGTTCTTGCTGGGGCTGTCGGCTACCTTTGTGAAGTGAGGGACTCCGTTGGTGCACGAGAACTTGAAGACGTGGGTGGGATATTGAATAACTAATAGGTCAGTGAAAGAACGCGACATGATCAGTCAACGTACCGTTGATGTAGATGTACCCCCCCTCGAGGGGATAAACCCCAGCACCAGCGTACACCGAATTCTCATTCTGAAAAGTCTGGATCACCCTGTCCCTCCTATTCGGACCGTTGCGATACCCCCCCAGGTCGTCCAGGTTAAGCCAGTACGTCTTGCCCGACTTTCCCGTAATGACGCCCATCCGCTTGACATCACCGCACGAGAACTGGCTCGGCAGCAGCTCGAGCGGACTCGTCCCGAGATCCTTGTCCGCGCCGTCCAGCTCCTGCTTCTCGTACGGCATGAAAAAGTCGATGACGCTGAGCGACCCGTCGTCGTTGATGGACATGTGCACGGCGGCCTGCTCCATGGCCGTGGGCGGCTCAAGCCGTTGACGGGGATGGTCGACAGCTGCGAGGCGTAGCCGTTGCCCGAGGCGAAGTACATGGATCCTGCGTCGTCCGAGGCGAGACCACCTCCTGACATCCAGATGCCGCCGCCTTGGATGTCGTTCTTGACGCCTTTGCCCTCGGTGGCCCACTTCTCGACGATCTTGCCTGTGGTCTTGTCCCAGCCGATGATCCATCCTGTAAAGTTGTACTGCACGCAGTGTGATGCAAAGCCAGCATATACATACTGTCCTGAATGCAACAGTCCCGGTCGTTGATGGTGGATGCCCCCCGTGAACATCCGGTCGGGGTTGTTGTTTGCCGTTAGGCCCTCCAGGTTGATGGGAAAGTTTGGCCTCTCTGTCAGGTCGTTCACGTTGATAGCATGGATGTAGTACCTCCCCGCCGGCCTCCCCTGGGGAGAACTGCCCCCGTTCTGGTTGTAGTACGTCTTTGCCGTGAGGTACCACGTGTCTGTCGCAGGGTCGATGACGCCCGTCGCCGTGACGCCCACGGTGGGGTTGACGTCGACGCAGCCGTCGAGATCGGCCGTCAGGAAGGGGATGTGGAGGTTGCGCGACGCGAGGATCTCGCCCGTCTTGGCGTCGAGCTTGTAGACGTTGTTCTGCGTCGTGGCGAGGTAGACGAACTGCCGGGTGCCGCCGGAGGGGGTGTACACGAGGGCTTGCGAGAAGAGCTGTTCCGCGACGCCGATGTACCGGCCGGGGAGGGAGGTCTTGAAGACGATGTCGAATTGGGAGCTGCCGACGATGGCGGGGTCCATGTTGTGGTTGCTGCAGGAGTCAGTATCAGAATCGACAAGGTCTACTTGAACCGTCTGCTCACGTTTGGTATCCGGTGCGGGTATTGTCGCCTCCCCAGGTGATGGTGTCAGTGGAAGCCAGTCCCCAGGCTCGGCCGGCTAGGGCCGAGAGAAGGAGCGTAGTGAGGATCTTCATCATGGCAATCCGGCTGGTACCTGGAAGCCCTCGGGAGATGGAAACTGCTTTGGCGAGAAACTCGAATTCGCTTCCAGGGGCGTTTCGCGGTCAAGTGGTTCTACATATATACCCTCAAAACGGTCCACAACACTAGGGGCAAAACTCAGGAGGCAAAAGGGTCCGATTCTCTTAAACATCGTAACTCTGGCTTCTGCCAAGCGATTCTCCATTGTCTTGGCCATTGAGCGCCCTGATTTCTGAGTCCGGCAGGCGAGTCATCACGCTTCAGGACGTTAACCTTTGGACGGCCTCACCAACCTGGGCCGCGAACCCAAGCCACGCGGCGACAGCATTCCCGAACCCCTCGACGGGCCCTTGCAGCCTGCATAGAGTGGCACGGATGATATGAATTGAAGATTGGCGCCACCAAGGGAAGCGATCGTTTGCGATGGTCTGCCATGCCTGATGCGGTATAAGCAAGGCCCTTGGCGGCGATCGGGTGAGACATGGACTCGTGCCTGTCAACTCTATCCGGGATGGCGTCTTTCCCGATCCGACAGAGTTGGTTTGCCGGACAACTGGACAGGGGGTCCGGTGTTTTGCATTCCTTGCGAGTCCGAACAAAGAGCGGCATTCTTTGTTGCGGCCGGTGGCTGGTTGGCACCGCCTGTTGCCACCTTTTTGCTTCCGTGCTTTGTTCAAGGGGCTTGACTCGTTCGAGGCGGGCCGGCGGATGTAAGGGGCTATTGAATGTTGTCCGCATGGGATGGCGGCTGTGGTCTGGGGAAGAGGCAGATTTATGCTCTTAGGCGGATATCTGACGGCATTTGTCTTGCCAGGAATGAAGTCTAAGTTTTCACTGATGGGTGACATCGGACGGCGTAAACGATGTCCGGGGTGGCAAAGGCTATCTTGTCGCCGATCTTCCGATGACAGGTTTTGAGGGCCAAGGGTGATTTGAGTCTGAAGCTTTGGATTATCGTATGAAGTCATAAATGGGTAGTATCCCGGGTCCTGAAGATGGACTTTGCGAGTTGACATGTTGCATCTTTACCCTGGTCGAGTCACTATATAAACCCTTGACGCAATTAGATAATTTCTAACTATTGTCTCGTTATTCCGTTACATGTATATTCTCCATTGCAGTGTATCCTCCCGGGCCTGAAAATAGCCAGCCACGTCCATCGTCGTCTTCCCTGGCTCGTTGGTCGTCTACATAACGTAGAATATGGTTCCCAGTATCTTCAACCTATGCGCAGGCATCAACCGCTCGCTGCCCTCATCGACTGTAACAGTGTATCTTCCTCCGATGAAACAAATATGAACCCGACCAAGGAATAGCTTGGCGTCAATGACGCGCGAATCAGGTAGGTAGTTCCGCTCCGTAACTGCACGTAATAGAAATTTAGAGAATATAGAGACTCAGCTTTGCGTTCAAGAAGGCTAAAGTCGGGAGAATGGCCAGCTTAAACTCCTCTGCTGGGGTTCCTCAGGAACTCGTTCCCAGAGGGACGAGATGGTTATCGACACATAGCATCGGCTCGCTCTCTGGTTTCTCTACTAGCTCAACTTCTAGGGCAGGTTGAAGGATATCTTGAGACTTCTGCAAGGCCGAAAAAATACGCCAGGCTACAGGGGATGCAATTCCACCACCGGGGTGAGGGATTCGACAGATATTTACAGACCTTAGCGGCCGATGACGAGTCGAATATTAAGTGTCAACTCAGAAGATCTATTCTAAAACATATTTCAGGCTATATGCTTTTATAGCCTGTAACTCAGTATTATTTTATTTTATTTTTATACTCTATTTCTGTAACTTACTAAAAAATTATAATATGCTCTGATATATAGTATATCACTGGTGACTATATCTTTATCTCACTGGGATACTACGACTAGAATTTCATTATAACTTACACCTTCATTTTACCCGCCTCTCATTTGATGATAATTCCAACAGCTAATCTTGAGGATTAAAAGCGCAGGAGAAACTCCTAACCAAGTGAGGTTCAAGTTCACAGGAAGCGGGGCACACTCGTCATCACACACTACAATCACGAAAGCATCACACGCGCAATTGCGCCAGATATCAGCAACCCCAGCCAATCACACCCACAGCAGAGCCCTTCCCAAGGGCTGCTCCCACGGTCTCCATGTATTTTTGCCGTGGGAAAATCCCCCCAGTATGGGTCAGATGCACGTCAACCGCTCTCGGCGACGACCCCCGTCCAATGACCTGCCAAGAGAGGTTTCACCCATGAGTGAGATTGTCTCCCCGGAGACGTGGCGTCATAACCCCCTAAACAGTGCTGAGATGTCGTGCTCTGCGTGAAGAGGGAGGTATTTGGGACGTCAAATTTCCCTCTCATCAGTTACCATCTCGATGGACGAGATTAGTGAATGCGAGCAGTTCGAGTAAGACAGACTCTAGTAGCTTTCTCTGCGCCGCACTCTAAAACATCCAGAATGTCTTCCTCGTTCCGTTCGCGGGGCGCGTCTAGGCCGTCGTATCAGCACCTCGAGGACCAGGACCCCGATGCCGCAGTCTGGCCGTCGACCAATGACGACGAGATCCCCCTCCTGAGCGGCGACAACAAGACGCCACCCGTCTCGACAAAGGACCTTGATCTCCTAGAGCCTCTAGGCTCGCCTGTTGGTGAGAAACGCTTCTGGTGGCAGAGGGGCGAGGTTTTGGATGGGGACGCCATCGCGACGCAGAGGTCCGTCTTTGATGACCCGGAGCTCGCAAAGAGGTATCTGCCCCGGCCGGACTGGGAGAACTACCACCGGTTTGATCCGTCGGCCAGGTGGACGTGGGATGAGGAGAGGAAGCTTGTTAAGAAGATTGACGTGCGCATCATGGTGTTTGCCTGCGTCATGTTTATGGCTCTGCAGCTGGACAGGGCGAACCTCACTCAGGCGCTATCAGACAACTTTTTGCCAGATCTAGGCCTCACAACTGACGGTACAGCCTTTAATCCTTGTATGTTCGGGACCCTATGCGCTAACGCCGACCAGACTATAATCTTGGCAACACGATATTCAAACTATCATTCCTCTGCGCGGAACTCCCATCCCAGGTCCTCAGCAAGTGGATTGGCCCCGACCGATGGGTTCCGATGCAGATATGCGTCTGGAGCGTCGTATCAGCCAGCCAGTTCTGGCTCGGAGGCAAGACATCCTTCCTGGTCAGCCGCGCGCTGCTGGCGATATGCGAAGGCGGCTTCATCCCGGACGTGAGTATAGCCCGAGGTTATCGGGACACACTGACAAGGGATAGATCATCCTATATCTGAGCTACTTTTACAAATCTCACGAGCTCTCGCTTCGCCTTGCCTTCTTCTGGGCTGCCATGTCACTGTCTGACATCATCGCCGGGTTCCTCGCCGCTGGGCTGTTGCAGCTCCGAGGCCTGCACGGCCAGGAGGGATGGCGATGGCTGTTTCTGATCGAGGTCAGTGCATGGGCAACACGCTCTTACTCTAGACTTACATTTCTCTTCAGGGCGCTCTGACTTTGATTGTGGGCTTATTAGCCATCGGCCTGATGCCACCGTCGCCAACCCAGACGGCGAACTGGTTCCGTGGCAAGCAGGGGTGGTTCGATGAGCGGTAATTTAAACCTTGTCCTCCAAATCTAAGCTTTTCCCACCCCATAGAAAACCCCTGCTGACGTCTAGGCCAAAGAGAGGAGATAATCATGGTAAATCGGGTGATCCGCGACGACCCCAGCAAGGGCGACATGCACAACCGGCAGCCCATCACCCTGAGCCTCTTGATCCAGAGCCTTCTGGACTACGACCTCTGGCCACTGTACGCGCTGGGCCTGCTCTGGGGCCAGCCCATGACGCCGCCGCAGCAGTACCTGACGCTGATCCTGCGCGAGCTGGGCTTCAGCACCGTCGTCACCAACCTGCTCACCGTGCCGACCACGTTTCTGACTATGTGCTCCATCATGGGCATCACGTATCTGAGCGAGGTGCTGGACGAGAGGGCGCTCGTGGCGGTGATTTCCCAGATCTGGGCGCTCCCGTTCCTCGTCTTTCTCTACGTCGTGGACGTGACGCAGATCAACAAGTGGGCAGCCTGGGTGATTCTGACGCTTCTTCTGGCCTACCCATCCCGTAAGCTTTTCCCCGTGTCAGACCATAAAGATGAAACGCTGAGAACTGGGGTGCAGCCCATGCCATCCAGGTGGGATGGAACTCGCGCAACTCCAACGCCGTCCGGCTGCGCACCGTCTCCGCAGCAATGTACAACATGTGCGTGCAGACCGCCGGCATCATGGCGTCGAATATCTACCGGGCCGACGACTCGCCCCGCTACCGCCGAGGCAACAGGACCCTGATTGCCATCGCGTGCGTCAACGTCGTCCTGTATCTGAGCGTCAAGGCCTACTACGTGCTGCGCAACAGGGATCGCGAGAGGAGATGGGGTGCCATGTCCGAGGAGGAGAGGCGGCGGTATCTCGACACGACGACGGACGAGGGCAACAAGCGTCTGGATTTCCGATTTGCCCATTGAATATGTGACCGAGGTTATGGCCAAGTATGTATGCATGGACTTCCATTTACCCCGGATTTTCTTTCCTGCCTGAATCTAGCGCTGATATAGGCGTCCGAGAACCAGCATCATGGCATCCTTGGCGACGACACACAAGACACTTGGCAGTTGTGGCTGGTCGTGGCATCCCCATCTCACCTCCTCTTTTGGTCGTAGATCCAAGCCTTGGTGAGGTGTGCAGGCCGGGGTTCTGTATGGTGCCATGGAAGGCCAGATGTCAAAAGTAGATAGCTTTCCTGGAGGGCATGCCACCAAATGCAGCCCTTGGTCTAGAACTTGTGTGCCTGGCAGCCATGGCACGATATACCACCGACACCACCCACGTCTTATTATCCGGCCAATTAATCCCCATCCCCCCCAGACACCAAGATTCCCGATATCAAAAAACAATGAGGGGTTATTGTCTGCGCCGTACCGTACGTCGGGGGCCGCCGTGACTTTGCTATCGACAAGGGCCATGGCACACCCGGATCAAGGGAAAAGCGCCACATTATCGTGTATCTCGAATCTCGTTCGAGGTGGGCGGGCCCGGGGGGAGAGAGAAGAATAAGAAGCCCTTGGCGGAACCTCTGATCCCAACACCCATACCCAACACCTCTTCCCTCCCTTTTCCCTCTGTCGACACATCACATCCCTCTTCAAGCACATCATTTTCACATCTCGCATCATGCCCGCCGTCCAGCCAATAACTCCCCCGCAGGTCCTCCCGTCGGTCGTGCCCGAATTCGAGGCGGCGAACCAAAAGTATGCGGCGACGTTCAACGAGGCCCACTTGCCCTCTCCGCCCCGTCGGTATGTAATGTGCTTCATCGGGATCTCACAGATTTTGGGGGGGAAGACAAGGAGTGTCAAGGATCAAGGGCTGAGCTGACAAAATATTCAAACAGCAAGGTGGCAGTGGTGGCTTGCATGGACTCCAGACTGGACCCCGCCAAGGTGCTAGGGCTCGATCTTGGCGACGCCCATGTCATTCGAAATGGTCAGTTCCTCCAAATTTCCATTCCCCAGATCTGGTGTTTTCCAATATCAGAATTTCATTAATTGACCATTTTCAGCTGGCGGACGAGCAGTTGAAGCCCTCCGGTCCATCTTGATTTCCCAGCAGATGCTCGGAACCCGGGAGATTATCGTCATGCACCACGTAAGATGACCCCATGTTTTTTTTCTTCTGCAAAAAAGAATCCCCCCCCTCGACACCATCTCCCCGGCAGAAGAAAAATAGAACCGGCCCGGTTTTTACTAACCCCACGTTTCGCTCAGACCGGCTGTGGCATGCAGAGCTTCTCCGACCAGGAATTCCGGTCCAAGGTCCGGAAAGAACTTCAGGAGGACGTCGACCACATGGCCTTCCTGCCATTCTCTGACCTGCGGCAGAGTGTGCTCGACGATGTCGCGCTGCTGAGGAAGAGCCCGCTGATTCTGGATGTGCCAATCACGGGGTACGTTTACGATGTGAAGACGGGGAGGATTGAGCAGGTGGAGGATGCTGGGTCGGAGTGCTCCAGCCCGTAGACTATATATTCAACTGGAGGAGTGTACATCAGGGCGTTGGGCGGGTAATTTCTTTAAAAACCATAGCGAGCGGGCATTGAAACTTTCTGGTAAATACAAGTGGAGGGATTTTGGTCGAGAGTCTGAAACAGGCGTGCATGTGTTTGGTGATTGGGTCCATGTCTGTCTTAAGCTGTCTAATGCAAGGATTAAGCGCGGGGGATCTGTAGAAGCCTGGCTGATGGATCTTTGGTTGACGGGTGGTAGATTTGGAGACGTCGGGTGATGCCGCTGCTGGTGGTGCTGACCGCCTAGACTCGGGGAGTTTGGCAGTGACATGGGCTCCAAAGTCCACCACATAGCAACCTTGCATTCAATCGTCATATTCTGAGGACGACATCTCAACAAGATAGGGCAGAGGCACAAGAATTTATTCAACAGAAATATTGGGAGTTCGTGTAGGATTTCCCAAAAGGGAACAGGCCTCAACTTACGTATAGCCAGCGTTAGTCAGAGGGATATCATTTGTCACTAAAAACCCAGCAACTAACACAAACCTTAGTAACGCTCCCTTGGCTAGTTGACGATCAACATTTGAGACATACTGGCTATACTAGGACAGGAAATAGTTGAAAAAGTTTGTTTGCGCACAGATGTTGGCAACGGGGTATGAAGAGGCTCTGCTCCTCAGGCCATGATATTCTTTGCATCGTACTCTTGATCAATAATCTCTTCTATTGAATCATTTTCAAAATGACAGTAAAAACGCCCCGTGGGGAGTCTGACAAGCTGTCACGCTCTGCCAGCGTCGTCTCTCGATTCCTTTCCCTCGACCAGATCTATAGCGCCCACGAGCTGAACGCTTACCTGCAGGAGCTGTCAGTTGGCCAGCCCACCACTCCTGATTCACGCCCCGATGTCATCGTTCTGTGTGCTTCAGCGATCCTCGCCATCGCCGAAGCAGTGTTTGAATGGGCTTCGCAGTTCACCAAGAATTCAGGCACTCGCCAAGAGGCTAGCAGAGTGGTACTTGTGCTATGCGGCGCCATCGGTCCCTCCACCTCATTTCTATACGAGGCTGTGAAAGCCAACGCACGATACTGCGAGATTGTCAACGACATCCAGTGCGAGCCAGAGGCACAGGTTCTAAAGGCCATCGCGGAACGCTTCTACGGACTCAAAGTCGGTGGAGGAGGGTACAGTCCTTGCCAAGGCCGGAGCCAAGGAAACTTGCAAATCCTTGTGGAAGACGGCTCTACCAACTTCAGCGCCAACGCATCAGAGACCCGCAGGGTGCTTGAAGATCATGGTGTATATCATCCGCGGTCAATCACAGTAGTTCCGGATCCCAATATGAGTAGGCAGACGGTTGCCGCCTTTAGCCGCGTTTACGACGACAAAGGTCCCGGCCTCGCAGTTTCCAGCTGGCCAGCATTGAAACCCAACTCCTCAATCGACCTAAATCGATACGAAAACTCTTCCAAGTCTACTGGATTCTCGAGGCAAGGTGGTGAGAAGGAGCTTTGGTCGATGGATCGGTTCTTGGATCTGATGTTAGGAGAGCTTCCTGGGAGTGCGGGATCGGGCTATAAACCCCGGAAGATTCCATCGGAAGTAGAGGATGCTTGGTCGACGGTGCTTGATGGGTGCAGTTTCGTTCCACCAGATTATTACGCACAGAAATTATCGTATTGAGGAACTTTGATATTACGACTTGCATTAGTATAGTCGAGCTTACAAGATTCCCATGTCTACAGCTTTCCAAGATGACCTCTGATGATCCGTAGCCGCCGGGCCAATCGTAGTACGTTCATCAAAACCCCCCAACAATATAAAGTGCACTATATTCCAGGCATAATTAGAGACCGGATTCTCCTGCCGGCCGTAAGCGCGCTCCGGCCATTGTTTCACAAGCCATCGGCCGCGGCCGCTCCCCGACACCCTCCCAGATGCAAATATCAGGCCAGGCTGCGGAACAAAAAGATTCGCGTAGCTTACGAAACCGCCTGCATAGATTCGTTGCACGACGTCACATGATGACACGCGCCAAAAAAACTAAATTGATTGGGCTGCACGGATCCATTCCATCCCATCCATACCGCCTTCAAAACATCCAGTGCTGGGGAGGGGAGGCTGAATCTCGAACCATCACCAAGAAGCAAATTCGACCGGCATTCCCAGCCAGCCTCACAACACCCACCCGGACCGGTCAAATCGCCACACTTTTTTAAATATCGCATCCCATCAAAATGGCATCACTCGTTACCCCACCCCTCAAACGCTTCAGCCTGGTCTTCTACGCCCCGCCCGCCGACGCGGTCGCCTGCAAGGCCGCCATCTTCAAGGCCGGCGCGGGCCGCTACCCGGGGCCGGGAAACTACACCGAGTGCTGCTGGCAGACGGCGGGCACGGGGCAGTTTCGCCCCGGGGACGCGGCAAACCCTCACATCGGGGCGGTTGGCCAGCTGGAGGCGACGCCCGAGGTGAGGGTTGAGACGTTGTGCGTCGGGGAGGATGTTGTGAAGAAGGCGGTTGAGGCGCTGAAGGGGTGAGCCCGGTGGAGTGATACTAATAGTGATGATGGCTGACTGATGATAGGGCACATCCTTATGAGGAGCCGGCTTATCAGGTCTATCGGGTGGAGGAATTTTGAGCACATCCAGATGATGCATGACAGATGATGAGGCTACGGTTAGTTAAACCACGAGGCCACCTATTGCATTGAATTATTAATGACCATGTTCATGCAAGCCACAGCAGACCTAAGACATGAAGCAAGGCCATCATTCACTGCATAACTGACATCCAGTCTTAACCCATCCTCAGCAGACAAGCAGCATTCTGTCTTGCAGTGACGCTACTGTGAGCCGCACGGACAGCGACTAGTCCCCAGATCTGGCATTAGCATCAAGTTGTCAGCTTGATCTCAAGCACGGCCCACGCAGGTCGTCCAACTGGGTTCTTCCCTGCACGGCATCTCGATGAAAGTTGTGTTGGGCGATGCGTTCTTGGCTGACTGCATGGCGTGTCTTGGATGATGAAACTGGTGTTGTGAGGCCATAACTCAACTTCAACCTCAAAGGTATCCCAGCAAGATATTAGGGGTATTAAAATCACCAAAACGCCCTTACCCCATCTATTCCCCCGAGCTCAAATCACGCAACAAGAACCTTTGTCTGGGGCAACAACGACGTCCACCGCTCCCCAGGCCTCCTACTCCAAATCTTCCTCAGACTCTCAATCCCCTTGAGCAAGTTCCCAAACCCGCTCCTTGCATGGTGCCGCCTAAACACGCCTTCAAAAAACGCCTTATGCTCCTCCAGCTGGCAGTCCGAAGCGGCGACAAACGTCGTCCAGATGAGCATGTGCTCGACGGGCGAGTTCTGCGGAATCGTTTCGAGCGTCTCGATGAAGCGCTGCACGCGGCCCACGGAGCTAGGTGACGGTGCCGCTGGCTCGGGCTCCAGAAGAGTAAAAAAGCCAGAGGTCTGGTCTGACAGGACCTGCTGGAGGTAGATGTTGCGCGCCTGGTACACCAGGTCGGCGACCTGCGAGAAGACGGAGGCGTGCTCGGGGTACTGCTGGATGCAGTGGTTCAGGCAGCCGAGGATCTGGGCCGTCCGGGCCTGGGAGGAGATCATCTCGAGGCCGGTCTCTTCGGCCAGGTGCGGAGCGGCGTAGACTCGGACTCTGCAGGCCTTGTTAGCAAAAGTCTTTTTTCAGGGCGAGTGAACCTACTTGTGAAGCTCTCGCATGATAAACTCGGCCATAATCCCAGTCCCCAGTCCGGCTTTCCCGCCCATGGCATCAAGCGCCGACTCGAGCATCCGAAGGAGCACCGGGAAATCAGAGCCGCCAGTCACCAAAACGGCGGTAAGTAGCAACAGGATGGTCACCAGCACCGAGTGCTTCATCGTCTGGTCCCCGTTGAGCAGCTCCTGTCGCTGTCTTAGGCCCTTGAGCGTTCGCCCGCAGAGCTGGTACGGGTCCGGCACGTAATAGTCACCCGTGTCTGGGATTCCGAACGAGCTGTACTGCTGGCTGTCGGTGTGCAGCTTGTCTGCCAGCTTGTTGATGTGGAAGTGAAACGCCGAGACGGTGAGGACCGCGTCCATGACCAGCTCGTCGGTCTGGGCTAGAGGGAGTAGCAGGTGCCGCCAGTCGTTGTGCACGCCGTCGATGGCGACCATCTCGGTTGAGATGTACTGGGAGACTAGGCCGTGTAAGAATGAGAAGGTTCAGCTGGTCAGGTCAACATACAGTGCAGCAGCAAGTGTCTCTTCCATGCGGGCGTGTTCTCCTGGATATCCTGAAGGAAGAGGCTGCAGAAGATGGTATGATCATCCAGCAGGGCAAGATCACCAGGGAAGCAGTCCTCTACATCGAGGTCCTGCAGGATGATCTCTATCGCTTCATCATCTTGCTGCTCGGCTTCGAGCTCAGGGGATATTTCTGTCGCTTCCGGTTGAACAGGCTTCAAGGCGGCCGTCGTCGGGGTAACCGCGGCATACTGATCCTCGGAAGGAAAAGTCCACTCATTCCTATTGCCGTCAGCTCAGGTGCCAGAAGAGCCCCAATTCGGAACTCACTCCTCGTAGACGCTCTCGATCGTCTTGCCAGCCCACTTCCCCCTCGCGGCAACCCCCTTGTTGAAGCGATGCCGGATGCCCAACCCGCTGCACTTTAGACCTCTCGAGGTGCACTTGTTGCAGCTCGGCTCTGTGCGGTCGCAGTGGATGCGTCGCTTCGAGCACTCGTGGCAGCCTGCAGCCTGTTAGACGGTACGAGGAACCCATGAGGCTATACAGACCCTTCGTCTTTGGCACATATGCACGTTTCTTTGGCGGCATGGCACGCGCCCATGTAGAAAGCTGAGTCCGTCACCGCTCTGGGCAAATCGGATCGACGCTGGACGCGCGAAAACAGAGCAAGCAAATGGAACCCGCATGCGAACGGAGGGGCAGGGAGGGGGATTGGATTTAAAGGGAGACGAAGCATCGTGGATGATAAGCTGCGGGGTGAACGACTCCGCAGATTGGTTCGGGAACTCCAGCGCTATTCTGGAAGCTGGTTAGAAAGCCTCGCTTGGAGCGATGGGCTAGTCCGGAATAGGAATGTCAAGTGAGAGCAGCTCCGGTTTTAGGAAATGGAATGGCTGTGATTGGCCGAGTTGAACGGGGATGGACCTGGCCTGCGATGGCCTCACTCCGTCTGTGGGCGAAACCTCTTGGGGGTTGTGTCCAACGGCCGAGGATCGGATGATATGGCGTTGGGTACGGAGTGACGACGTAAGTGAATTTCATCATGATGAGGTTCTGCCAGGGCATACGCCTATTACTTGTGAATAGACACGCTACTTCACGGCCGAGGAAATTGCCAGCTACCCTGGACATCTGGTGACAAGAGACGTCCGAGTTAGGCTACATAGCGTCAAAGTCCATGGTTATTAGCTAGGACAAAAATGATAAAGCTCTATTGGAAAGAAGTGTTTAGAAGTCCACGATTGTATGACATAGTGCATGAATCAAAAGTTGTTTGAATTATTGAATGTTCAGGTGCTAACCAACCTCCCTTGAGACCAAGGAATCCTGATATACTGAGCTCATAAACAAGGCTCACCATCACCATAACCCAATAACCCTAGCAATACACGGATTTTTTTTATATCAACTGGGGGTGGGGGCTTTCAACGGGGTTTATGGCATATGCCCAGAAAGTGACTGCGATCCTGCAATCCCACGACTCCCTAAATATGGGTATAACCAGGAACAAGGTTTGTGACTGAATAAAAGGACTATCCGAGGAAACCACTATTGGGACATGTGCGTAAAAGAGATGAAATAATATATCGGTTATGTTAGCGGGTTAAGATAGAAATTAAAAGTCTATTTATAGAGAAGAGGCTCAATCTATTATAGGTTTATTATATTAAATATCAAGTTGCGACGCGAGAGCATAAAGAAGATGAAATAGACGGCTATATAATATAAACGATGTAATCAGGGAGGGTATTTTAGACCAGATTCGCAAAGTTGATACGTTGTTGATGTTGATTCCTCACCGGTCGACTGTACTGCTCAGGATCGCCGATAGATCGCATCCCGGTAGAACAACAATATATGAAACTCTGAGCTTGCCCCTACTTATGACCCCTGCCTGGAAACGATGCTTGTATACTTTCAGATTCACAGTTTCTGCCAATCACAAAATCTTCCTAGTTCAAACGGCCCTACGCCACCCAACAAGACATCCTAAACAACTGGTTGGCCAAGGTGAGGGATAGATACTCAACGAGAGCAACGACCGGACTCCAGCATCTAAAGAGAGAAACTCGTTTTAAAAAATGACCAAAACTTCACAGCCTGCCTGGGACCCGAGATCTTGGCGCATGTTACCACTTCAGTCGTGCTGTCTGTTGACCAGCAACAAAGGAAATTCATTCATCATCAAGTCATGACTATCAACGATAGTAAGGCGGGCTATGTCGTAAGCCGGCCTGCGGCTGCGGGTTCCGGTCTTGGCTCTGCCGCGACGTCCCGTTATGCCAATACTCATATGCCCTCTGCCCTTTATCCATCCTCGGCCACACCGCCCCGGCCACAGGGGCAGGCACGCGTATTGAGTCTCCCGAGTGTCCCATGCCCTTCTCCTCCGCCATCCTCGACCTCGACGCAGCAAGTTTTCGGTTCTTCTTGGCCTTCCTGTGCCGTAGGCAAAAGATGGTTCCAGCCACCAGTGTTGTGAGGAGGACTGCATAGGTTAGACTCGTGGATCTGTAGCTGAGTGAAGGATGGCAAGTACCTAGTATGCCAAAGGCAATGGCAATCTCGACGACTCCAATCATCTTGAGGCCAGAGTTGTTCTCGTCGTTGTTATTTGAGCTCCCGTCGTCGGGCATGCTCTCCCGCGTGACGGTGACGAGGGGTTCTTGGGCTGAGGAGGCGTCGGCCTGGGTGAATGGGGTGGGGGTGATGGAGGTGAAGAGGGTTGTTTCTTGGACGGCGGAGATGATTTGTGAGACTTGTTGGTTGAGGGCGAGGTACTCCATCGGCGGGAGTGCTGACGACAAAGCAGCCATGGTGGGTGGCTGTTGAATTGTTGAAAGAGTGTCGATTCGATGGTTGGAGATTGTTGATGGATGCTTAAGATGGATGCTGGAGATTATTGATGGATGCTTATCGATGGATGCTGGGAAATGATCGAGAATGGATATTGATTTGTCGTCGAGTAAATTGTCGTCGAGAGCGTTGGCAGATCTGGTGATATAGATCTAACGTGGTATCAAGATTGGATGGCAGTTAAAAATGAAGGTGGGTATCGCAAGTTAAAAAGTCATTAATCCAGGAATCAGAGAAAGAGATGAATTATTAGTTTTATTCTGGTCGAGATGGGACCACCTCCCAACAAGTAGGGACGAAAAAAGGCACAACGCATCAATCACCTGCGACACCTTGACGCAAGCCTCCAGTCTCGAGGCCTCTGAATCGCAAGTCTCCAGATGCATCAGAAACGCTGGCGAGCCTCTGCTGCTGCTGACACCGCCATAAGGCGAAACCGGGTCCTGGCCGATGCGGCGGTGGTGAGACGTTAGATCACACACTTGGGGGGTCCCCTGTCGGCAACCGGCAGCGAGTGCGTCCATGCTTACGCTGGCCCCAGGGGGACATAAAACACCAAGACTCAGAGAGGTGAGAGAGCACAGGCAAAGCACCTACTACGGTATGAGGCATAAAGTATGTTAGCTCGCCCCA
>JAVIXY010000265.1:0-42332 GCA_033030565.1 Fusarium nematophilum
GGGAACAGTCTTGGGAAGATAGTGTTCCATTCAAGACTGCTCTCCAAGCGTCTGAACTGGGCTAGTTTTGTTTAAATTGCGCATTACGACTTGTGATTAGTATACCAAAGCACTCCATAATAGCGATAATGCCTCGCACACGCAGACATATCCGATACGTATAACCTTCTACTTGCTTACAATTTGCTCTGCGGCAACACCTGAAGATCATCCCTGTTCAGATCCTGAATGCTCCTCTTGCCACAATTTCCTAGCATATTGTCCGTGTCTGCTAACAAGCATTTCAGAACATGCTCTACGCCCTGTTGCCCACCAGCAGCAAGTCCGTAGACGTACGGGCGTCCGATGCAAACTGCCTTTGCACCCAATGCTAGCGCCTTGAGCACGTCTGAGCCGGTCCGCACACCGCTGTCAAAGATGAGAGTCAAGTTCGAGGCTTTGATCATTTCGTCTGCCGCAATATCGGCGAGGGCGTCCAGAGACGCTATAGCCCCATCAAGTTGTCGACCACCGTGATTTGACACGATTATGCCATCGATGCCGTAGTTGATGGCAAGATGGGCGTCGTTGACCGTCTGGATCCCTTTAAGAACAATCGGACCATCCCACAATTGCTTCAAGACTTTGAGGTGTTCCCATTCGCGATACGTGCCTGAGTTGATTACATCAAGCCATGCTTTCGACTTTTGCAACAGGTTTGCGTTGGCAAGTATACGAGCAGCCCCATAAACGGTGCCTGGTCGCCTCATGATTGACCACAGCTCAGCCAGCTTCTCGCCGTAGCCTCGTGTGTCGTTCTTTTGCATCTCTTCGAAGACACGCTTGAACACGGGATCTGACAAACCGATTTGACAGCCTTGGCCCCATATGAAAGGCAGGTAGCAGGTATCAAGATCGGTAGGTCTCCAGCCAAGGTTGAACGTGTCCAGAGTAACAACCAGGACGTTGTACCCGGAAGCCTTTGCCCGGTTCAGAAGACTCGCCGTGATTTCTTCGCATTGCGGCTTGGGCCAGTACAGTTGATACCAACGATGGCCATCTGCATTGGCCTCGGCAACCTGCTCTATTGTTCGAGTCGCAGCCGTGGACAGGATCATTGGAACTCCAAGGTTGCGGCAAGCCCGAGCCGTGGCCTCCTCAGCGTCTGGATGCATGATGCTCTGGACACCTATAGGAGCAACCAGCAACGGACTGTCATATTTGATACCAAACAGCTCGATGCCGACGTCTCGACGCGTGGCGTCGACTAGAAAACGTGGCCGAAGGCGGTACCGATTAAAGGCTTCAAGGTTGGCCTTGGCGGTGGCTCCACTGCTTGCGGAGTCATGGACATACCCGAAATTGGCGGCAGGGACTTTGGAGCGTGCCAAAGCTTCCCATTCGGAGGGTTTCGTTGACAGGATGGGTGGTCGGAAAGATTGATAGATGTCTCGTTGGAAGGAGGAGTAGCTCTGTGGGTCGGGCTCGGTATATGCTTGGTTTAGCAGTTTCGCGTGCTCGTCGGTCATGTTTAGGTATTATAGATGATACAAAGGATTCGGATTTGAACTGCAGGAAGTCAATATGCTAGATAGGCACAGAGGAAGCAAAGAAAGAAACCGTGGCTCAGATCCGTTCTGGTGTGGGTCCTGGTGTCCCATGTGCAGTTGTGCCGAGGCAAAGTCAGGCGACCCCGCATCGCCGCATCGCTCAGACCATTCCTCCAAACTGCCGAGATTATTTATAGTAAGCCCCCCTCATGACAGGTTATTAAGATGACGACTTCCACGATTGTGATATTGGGATAAAATAGAAACTAAATTTAAACTAGTCTAAATAATGCGCATAGTGATAGGAGTGGGAGTGCTGTGGTGGAGAAAATCCGAGCATCGTGATGAAAGCTCAAAAGGCATCATCGACATACTTAAAGCCGGACCTGCATTCGGCACGATGGCCTTTAACAACATTTGCGTTGAGAAAAATACGACACCTCATTGGCATCTATCATACATCATCGTAATTCTGACGGCCCTGGCGACACTCCCGACGCCGGTGGGTGTATCGCTATGGAAAACCACCAACACCTTGTCCAATCGTACCTCCATAGAGCCATCGACATTGGGCTGAAGCTACCCGAGGTCATCTGGCCGCAGTAAAATACCACGGTGGCGTATATTGATAACGGATGTCTGGGCTTAGACATTCGGGTCTTTATTTGCGACCGTCTCTTCTGATTGAGCCCGCATCGAACACGCAACGCTGGTTAACAAAGCTGTCTTCTACTTCTTCTGATCTTTCTCTTTGTTCTCCGTCACAGTCCGTAAGAAACCGGGCCGCCATGAACGCCTCGAGCTCTTGCGTTTCCGCCGGGGTGGACCAAGCGCCGCGATAATCGCCTATATCACGTCAGTCAGACCCGCGTCACGGTTCTGGCGGCTATACCTCGTCGAATACATCCTTGAGGCCCTTTTGCGTGACAATATGGCACTCCATGTATTTGAGAGCTCCAACTTTATCCACAAGAGCATGTCCGATCGAGGGATCATGGTTGATGGCATCAGCGTCGTCACATTGAATTCCGACGATGATGAACGGGACGCGAGGCGCGAAATGCGAGATCTCGGGCACCCACTTCTGCTCGACGTTCTCGTAGCTAGCAACGCATCCGACACGGGCAAATACTAGGAAAACGTCGGTCTCTGGGTAGGTTAGTGGTCGTAGGCGGTCGTAGTCTTCCTGGCCCGCGGTATCCCAGAGCGCAAGTACATACGGGTCCTCGCCGATCCTCCAATCCCATCAGTTTGAGCCACAGAGGGGAAATGCAGCTTACATGACTGTCACAGCGTAGTTTTCAAATACGGTGGGGACGTAGACCTCGGGGAATTTCTTCTGGGTGTAGGTGATCAAGGTCTTTGTCTTTTCTGTATTGCCATCTCCGACAATTACAAGTCTGCAACTGTGTGTCAGCATTTGATATCGCGACAAGAGGAGGCTGTTGACTTTATTTCCGCAACGACACGTTTGCCGTTGACGTATTTCGGCTCGCCCTTGGCTCCGTCTGCCCGTTCGGGTGACCTGTGCTGCACGTTTGGTCTCGGGCTGGTAGGGTTTTGCCTGGCGCTGGCATCGTCAGGATGCAGCATCCGGGGGGCAGTGACTTGTTGCGTGCTGGGTCCTGCAAGCGAGGCGGTGGAGGTCGTCTGGGCCGGGATGACTTGTGTGATGGGGTTGCGAAGAAGCGTGCCAAACGTGAGTCCAGGTCCGAAGCTATCAATATCGTCCAGAGTTACTGGTAGACGAAAGACAGCAATGATGGAGATATCGTTCAGAGACAGCATGCTCCAGGCATGGGACAGAACTGTTGAACTTGTGAAAGACATGTCGGAATCGTTGGATTCCGAGCGGGTGTAAACGCGAGACTTTTCGAGAACCTCCTCGAATTCTCGACGGGCGAATGAGCCTGACTCCGACGTTGAGGAACTGGGGGGGATGCTGTTGCTCATTGTGGACATTCTATGTGATAGTATAGACTCATTGTCGAAGAATCGGATGGAAGGATCCTGGCCCTGAAATGGGTCTTCCAGACGTTGTAATCGTGCAGCAAAGTCTTGGTCTCTTTGGAGGATGAGGTCGACAGCTGCATTCAGTTTATCGCGTCCTTGAAGCGCCTCCATCTCGGTTTGACTGGGTTTGTGAGCTGCACGGAAGCGAACTGCGTTGCACTGGGGCCATACCAGTGAAGCACTGTCACCATCAACGAGAGCGAAGACTTTTGCGATTCGAGTCGTGGAAGCAGAATGAGGACCTTCTTCTCGCCCCAAACCCACATGAACCGATGCATAATGCCATCCTTGAAGCAAACGAGGCTCTCAAGCTCCGACAGCGTGATGATGCAGTTGGAGAAGGTAATAGCGACATGATCAAGCCGCACCAGCTGTCTCCGCCTGGCTGGTAGACTGGAGATTGCGTCGACGAGCTGCTTGACCATCTCCAACGCGAGGCGTAATTCCTCGACGGTCACCAGCGCGGTGCGGGCAGACGCGGGTGCATCGATGGCACTCCCAACGAAGCTAGACAGCGCAGTACAGATCTTGCCGGCCGCACCGAGGAGGCCGACGACGGAGGCGGCAATGCTGAGGGGGTCCGCCATCTCGGACTGAGAATATGGAATGTCGAGGTGAGATGGTGCATGTGGGGTTGAGCTTCCAGCCTTGCCGCTGCACCCGTTCTTCAAGGTCTAGACTGGTCTAGGCCGGACGACGTGCCGATGAGGCTTGCAGGCCCCACCCTACAGTGCTGGTCATCTTGAACCAGTATCCTATTTTCTATGATCCCATCGGATGACTCTCGAACCAGGTCCCCTTCGGCGATGCTGGCCGTCTCCTTTTATCCTTCTGCCGTCGCTGTCGTAGTTCCGCTTCAAAATCACGACGAACACCAAAAAGTCAAAGCATGCCCGCAGTAGCCAGACCTCTGATTAAGAGAAACCTCACTAAGTGACAGTCCAGTATCTCAGTCACCTCGACACGCATTCCGGCTCAGATTACACAACGTAACACAATAAACTCCCTCCAACCGGTATGGTCAAGGCTTAGGGCTACGACTTCACGTCGAGACCTAGCATTGAAGGGCAATGGGATAAGCTTCTGCGGATAACGAATGCAGAATCGCTACTCTTTTTACCACCTTGGCACCTGACCGACCTGTAAAGGACAGTGTCATGGGTCCTCATCAGAAGTGATTGTTCCGTTCACGAGTTGGGCTGAAATCTGTGACAACCGTCCTTGCCGCTCTTTCATGACACGGCTCATAATGTCAAGCACGCCAGCAAGGCGTAGGTATTGATTCCCCAGTCACAGACTACCTCTGAGTATATGTTTTTCGACAGAGAACAACTCAATGCCCATGCTTGGATAAGAAGCATTTTATATGAACTTCCCAGGCCCTTGGTTTGACCAGATTGGGTTGGAGAATTGTCTAGTACCCATTGAATTACGTACTCTTCATAGAAGATACGTCGAGTAAGGCTTGTGTACTGCCTTCCGAACTATGGTGATTCCAATTTACCACGCGGCATCCTGCACCCGTTATCCTGCCAAGGAAAATTTCACTATTGTAGGGGCTTGTAATGTAACTATCGTGGCCGGCTATCCAAGGTTGATACTCTCGTTTGTGTTTCAGTGGCCGTTCATGGTTGGAAGACGACACCCAGTTGTCCACTCTTGAGCTTGTCTGAGAGTAAGGTGATCGGACCAATGAGCCAGTGCAATCATTACTCGTCAACTCTGCAACGAGTGATCTTTCAGCTTGGCGTGCTCCCTCAGACGGATCACCATTAGGACTCCGTATCCTGACTACCTTGGTTCTGTTGACAGGGTAGCTCCAGTATACTTGAGCGGGCAACCCTGGCCAACTTGGTATGTACGTCATCCCAGCACCCCCGGAATACATCAGTTCCTCTACAAAGGAAACCTTCGCGGCCATGTTCTCGATGCAGCACATCTGAATTTGCAGCCCGAGCATGGCAGCCGGGAAGAATATCCTGGGGCATAAAGTCGCGGATCCGGGCAATTTTGGGTGTATTTACAGCATCCGAGTATCAAGCATATTGTGGAGATGGCTAGAGAGAAGAATTCCATTTTCTAGAGCCTGGGTGCGCTCCCAGGCCATTCCTATAGTATCAGTCCATCAGTTTTAGCATCTGATATTAGCTAACATTTATTATGTTTTTTTTTCTCCGGCGTGGTGCGTTTGCCAGTATTCTAATAGATCAACAATTCCAATCAAGATCCTCCCCCGGAGAGCAAGGGATGGTGTAGCCTTGAACAACTGCTTGAGAAATACGTCACCTTGAACGATCGCTATGGCAAATCCACCACTGATCAATGCAATTGGAACAGAGTTGTTTATTCACTAGTTCGGCCAGCACTTGTGGGCGAGCTCAATCATCATCAATGCATATGAAGAGAGCTGCGGAGAAGTGGACGGAGCAGATAGGCAGCGTCAGAGCTGTAGTCTGCTGCATCACATATGTATACTTCCATCATATCGGTCACTCATGCTCCAGGGTAAATAATCATATTAGACTCCTGCGCAAACGAGGTAGCTTGTCAATCGGCCCCCCATGGTTTCAGATAAACTAGCTAGCTAAATCAAGCTAGCAACTCCGCCCCCAGCCAAGCAGTAATGTGACTCTTGAAGGAACCAGCGTGGGTACAGGTGCTAAACTCGCAAATCAGATGCGCAGATCTGTCGGTTCGATCCAGCTTTGTCTACTTTCGGAAGGAGGCCACACGAGCAGAGGATGATAGCCCGCCAACTGGAACTTTTGTGTTCTTGGCAAAGAGATAACGGGAACCCCAATCCTCCGTGTAGGTAGATAAAGATCGCCATGATCGCGCAAAATAGTCGATCTTGTTTTCTCCCTCTTCTTTGCCTTGTGTGCGAGTGAGAACTTTTACTGAGAAAGTTTCGATTAATCCTTTGGAAGCTAGTTTCGCTTCAACCAGACGTCCTCGCCGAAGATGCGTCTCTCATCAGTTCTCGCCGCAACTGCCTTGCTCTTCACCTCCTCGTCGCAGGCGATCAATATCATGCTGAACAACGACGATGGATTTGGCTCGGGAAACTTGCGCGAGCTCTATCGCATTCTCAAGGAACAGGGTCACAATGGTAACCAACACCTCAGCCCCAGGCCTGCTTCAGATGAAGACTAACACGACTACTTACCAGTCTGGGTTGTGGCCCCCGCGACAAAGCAGAGCGGCAAGGGCGGAACCTCTGACTTTACGACCGAGGGTAACTTAACTGCGCCATCGCAATACGATTTGATCCCTGCGGGAGCACCCTCAGTCTGTTAGCTCAAAGGCCTGTCCTGAGAGTTAATTTCTAACATGTTTGCGTCAGGTCGGAAGCGATCCCAAGGACAGTCAGATCTGGTACTACAACGGTACACCTACGGCCTGCACCTTTGTTGCGCTCGACTATGTCCTCCCGCGTTATGCTGATTTCAAGGTTCCTGACCTGGTCGTCACGGGCCCTAACTTTGGAACCAACCTGGGTGGCTTTGTGTGGACTCTGTCGGGTACCGCTGGTGCTGCGTGAGTATTCCTGTTCCGCACAAGAGAATAAACCCCATTTTTGATGCAGAGTTCTGATAATAAGTTCCAGATATGCTGCCACCCATCGCGGAATTCCTGCCATTGCCATATCTGCAAGCAACCAAGAGATTCCATACTTTGAGCTCACGAACCAAACGAACCCCGCTACCTGGGCTGCCGAAGTCTCTGCCAAGTTCGTTGATAAGTTCATCGGCACGGCTCCTAAAGGCGGCCCCCTCTTGCCTATCGGCTACGGCGTCAACCTCAATATTCCCCTCTTAACCGACGACGACCATAACCCTGAGCTTGTGCAGACCAGGTTCACCGGAAACGCGCACGTCAATGAAGCCGTGCTTGATCCCAAGAAGGGAACCTTCACCTGGGCGAATATCAAGCCATATGCTGCCGGCGTGAATGCTTGCATCAATGGTGACTGCTCGCTCCCCGGCGAGACTTATATTGTCGAGAATGGTGAAGCTTCTGTGTCGTTTTATACAGTTGACCACACTGCACCTAGTACTTCTTACACGCAGTCTCTCATTAAGAGAGTGGCTTCCGTGATATCAGGTGTATAAGTGAAGGGGGGGCTTCATGGCAGTATGATGCGCCAATGAATATATTCAACGACGACTTGAATAATTGGATCTATTTGAGGTATAATTTCCATCGCCAAAGGAACAAAGAGAGTGATCTGTAAATCGATCATCTGTCGAAAAATGAGAGTAGATGGCAGTCCTACCGTAGTACAAGTCTAAGCATTTGAGATCATGACCAGAACAACGTCATGATGATAATCCAGAATCAGAAGTTTGGAGCCAGTAAAATAACCCAGAGGACTTGCCAGCTCTCCATACAATTATACGCCAATGAGATAGATAACCATCGAGTGATAGTCTATAATAGGACTTCACCAAGGGATTCATACATTTGATTTTCTACTCTCTTCATTTGACTTGCTAGCCGTATTTCTGCCGAAATCGGCAGTGCGACTCTGGTTCGAGTCGAATCATCCTCCAGCAGTTGGGAACGTACAAACCTCGCACGTTGCCCGACTTAACGATCAGATAGCTAGACATATCTTCCTCAGTGCAGCTAGGTTCTTTGGCGTCTGAAGCTTTCCGTCGGCTGAATCGTATTGACCGCATCTGGCTTGTCACAGGGAAAGCTCCGTGCTAAGGTGGAGGGGATCTTTTATATGCGTTTAGTAATGGCTTTTTTATTTTTTTTTTATTTTTTTTATAAAGATACCGCCTTGAAGCTCGTGATATAGAGAGTAACTTCTCCCGGACTACCTTCCATTCCTATGAGGGCATATAAGCCACTGACGAGACACTTGACATCGACCTACGTGTCGCCAACGAGCTGCAAAGGTTGGAATTCGATCCTCATTACCTGCTCACCCCAGCAGATACACTTTGTCATATGCTCTCCTCTTTTATTTATATTTAAATAACACTAAATATAAAGTTTAATTATATATTAATTAATAATATATAGCTATATTAATATAGCCTTAAAACTTATTAGTTTTAAAATATTAATAGTATACTTATATTTAATCTTTAAGCTGTAAAGAAGCTAGTATTAATTAAAGAGCGACTTGGCATCCTCGTCAACAATGCCGCAGTTCTCACCAGGCCCTTAGACAAGGAGTCCAATGACATCTCGGTGGCGTCCGGTATCAACCATCCAGGCCCCTTTCTCTTGACCAAGGAGCTTACTCCTCTGCTTGTCAAGACTGAATCTACATATCCCGGAGTCCGAGTTATTAATGTCACTTCGACCGCCCACTATGACGGCCCTTCAGGCGCCAAGTTCAGATCCTTTAAGGACTTTAACATTTCCTATGGCAGTGATGATGATACTCTACCCAACTACTTCCCTTACGGTCACTCCAAACTTGCCATTATTCTTCATATCAAGGAATTATAGCTCTGTCTTGATGAGCAGAGTGTTAACATCTTGGCCCTCAGCGTGCACCCTGGAGGAGTTGCCACGAGTGGAGCGGCAGGTTATTTCGGCGGTAGGGACAATTACACTTTCCGAGCTAGTCTTTCGCCATTTGAGGGGCCCATCACACCCCTCTACGCCGCTGCTCATCCAGAGCCTGCAGAGAATAAAAATACGTTTGCGGGCTCGTTCATCATGCCTTTTGGTGACTTGAAGGAGCCTACGGAGGATGCGCAGAGCCCTGATCTGGCCAAGCAGCTTTGAGTAACAAGCGAGAAGGCGCTTTACGATGTGCTTGAGAACAAGATTTGAATATGATGCTTGATGAGTAGATACTGAGAATTCTTGACCCCAGTTTTAAGAAGGTGCCACTGGCAGATAGACGTGTATATAATTCAGACGTTGCCTTTTCTCGAGTCAGATCTATCCGGTTGTGTAGTCACTCAGATTCACTGAGGCTTTCATGGACTGCTATGGGATCATTTTTTGCGAACCAGAATAGTCAGTTTAGCCCAGCTCACGTTTCACTCATGATTAGGGTGGATGTAATGCACGAGATAGGAAGTATCAGCTTTACCCGATCTCGAAATCAACTCTGGACAGGCTCTCTAATGTAAATATCGGGTTGGGGAGGAATATCTAGTCGAAGGAGATCAATGGTGTTCTTGGATGTCGAGTGAGACAATGGTGCTTGGGAATGGAGACAGGTAGGGAGGGGATAAACTAATGCTCGGATCTATCCTGATAAGAATAGAGACACACATGGCGCATATAATAATTTTCGTCATAAGCTTGATTATTGAAAGGATGAGAGTTAGGCGCCAGATATAGGACTGGTTTGAGTCCCTTGGCGATAGGCAGAGACGCCATAGGTCTTAAATGGGGGGGGAGTCTGGGCCGGGATGAATGCTCAGACTCGGTGAAAATTCCTATCGGCGATAGCAAAACGATGAAGCAGGCCCTAAAGGAAGAGGGTCATGTTAGTTCTGTGCAGGTATGTAACGTAGCTGTCAAACCAAATCTTCTCCGGTTCTACGAGCAAAACCAATCTCGCGTTGGCACTGCCGGGCCCGTCTTAGTTCCCTCGTCGACTGCCATCGAAAATTACGGCTATCCATTGCTGCTACATATGCACAGTGACCAATCTGAGAACTTTGTTTTATCGTCGAGCTCTGACCTCATCTCGATGGCCGCAAACAGTCAGATCCTTTCTGCCAAGTCACGGCTTGACTTTTCTTTAGCTGCCTACAAACTAGGCGCACCACAGTCCGAGGCTACAGTTGCCTAAATGCCAGATCAGCGGCCACCACCTCTCATTCCCGTCACCCGACGGTGGGCAAGTCCAAGGACCGGGTATCAGCCAGAAGGCAAAAGAAAAGTAAGCTAATATAGCAATCTGGAACTACAAAACTTCCAGATGGGTACTCCAACATATGCCAATTTGACCGCATCATCGACACCATCCAGGGGCTCGATCGCACTTGAGGTTACTCAACGGGGAGATTGAAGAAGTCCGCCGAAATATCATGCTGGCGAAAGAGGTCCGACGGATGCATTGTTCAATTCGGCTCCCATGCCGATTTCCAGGTAGCTCACCAGTTGCCGTCATACCATCAGCCATTTTACATGTCGGCACAATTCATTGGGGTGAGACTGGGACAGATCATCCGGGGCTCTCTGGGGTTCTCTGGGGATGAAGTCGTGGCAGCGACTCATACGATAATACTTCGTTCTCGTTGTTATCATTGTTGTTTGGTGGATTCCAAACACGCTCGTCGGTTGGTTGGCGAACCGAGACTTTATGCGGCTACACTTCCTCAGTGTCACACAACTTCCCTGGCAGGTCACGAACATCATCTCCGGCTTGGGGCGGGCGATACTTCTAACTTTACTGCTAGAGACGGTGTCTCTGTTCTTGAGAGCACGTGCCGAGTTCATTGAGGGCCGACTCTCTCTGCCATTGAGTTGTTCGTGCACAGCAGACACTTCATCTTGCAGCTTCTCCAAGTCTTCTCAGCTCCAACTCTGATGCCAGAACTCATCTACATCCGACAATACATCCTCATCAGTGCGGTTCCCAAGGCATCCAACTTCTATTGCACGTATATCCTAATGCGGTGTCTCTCTTACCTGGCGCTTGGGAACTGACACAACGATAGGAACTTTTTCGACACCAGGTCAAGGCGAAGTGCTCTGTGACCCCGAGAGCCGTATACAAGAGGTAGCGCGGCCCAAGTGTGTAATTCATTAGGGAGGTATCTTTACGGTTCGTACAAACACTACAGTAATCGGTGAGTGCTTCAATTTGGCCTCTGTGCAAATCAAGGTCATTGACTGGCGACAGACAGCCATTTGCTGCGCTTGTAGAACGAGCGTCGTCCCCGCATTCGCGGCAACGGGGCTTGGTTTTGTACACCGTGTCTACAAGTACAACCTTACCTATGTGTACGATACCGGAACACTTGACACGACGGGCTTGTTCTACCCTGGCGCTGTTATCCATATCATAGCAGGGCCGTTTCTCGCACAGATAGATTTCATTGGCCGATTTATTCTGTGCCCTGCAAGGATGCAACTATCTATTTCAGTTACTCTTCTTCTCCACTATCTTTTTGCATTTTTAGCTCAGGGAGGTCTCTTCTCGATAACTTCCACAGGACGCTTAGTGATGATGATAATAGTTTCGAGTTGTCTAGAATTATACAGCACGCGGGGAAACATGGATAGATTGACGGTGGGTGGGTCATGATGGTGAGAGGTGGAAATCAGTATTCCACGACAGAGCACCCAAACGACACGACATGGGGATGCGGGTGCCTCGGAGGATGGCCCATCAACAACACCGGTTGTTATTACTCCTGCATAACAACCAGGCAAAAGCCTTACGCATAGTTCCAGCCACGAGTTTTTGAAACCCCTAAAGTGCTGAGACACATGCTTTCACAAGAGTCTGCAGATGAGGAGTTTTACTATCTCTATAGGTCTGGCTCCCTCACTGATGTTCTGGATTCTTCGGGACGATGCTCTCGTGAACTGCCAAGAAATTGCCCTGGGGGAAAATTTGTTCCTGGCCTTTGATGATAGTGTCAGGGTTGATGAAAAGTGCTGCGTAATGTTTGGGAGCCATTCTATTTAAAGACAATTGATTCTTTATCAAAGCATGCGCCTTATCCTATCATAAGATCCAAAGAGTTAGAGCATTTGATACAAATTTCATCAACCCCTTTAGTTACCACAACTCTGTAGCAGTATAAAATGAGAAGAGGCTTGGGGGGTGTTCATCATTTATAAATATCGTTATACAACTTCCGATAGGTATCTCATCGTAGATTCGCAAGTCCGCAGACCTCTCGAAAGTGGTAAGCGCCCACTGTCCGATGTGATGATACTTTGAGAAAAGAAATCAGCATAGAGCGACCCCCCTAGAATCCCAGGGGACAGACCTCGCTTCAGTCGGTCAGCCTGACTCTGAATCTAGAGGTCCAAAAAAAAAAAAAAGATCACTGAAAAGCCAGCAGACCCTGGCCCAGAGTGCCCATCTCGGCGAATTCCCACCCTTAGATTGGTAGTCATGAAAATCCTACCCTCTATCACTAGTCTGATTTCCTTCTCGAAAGATTTAGTCTCTTAACTAAATAGAATCTGCTAGAAATCGGGCGGGCCCGTGGGATCCAGAGCTGCCGCCCAGTCTACCATGCGGGCACGAGGGTTTGCGGTCCATAGCTTAGGAAGCAAAGAGTCCACGAACCAGTAGCACAAGTGGCCGTAGTTTTCAGGACGCCCCCGGTGGCGGGTGTCTACCGGCTGTTGGCTATTCGCCCGTGATGATGTGCCCGGGCAGGGACCAGCCTGTGCCAGCCAACCACGATCTCCTGACCTCGGTGCTTGGTGTACTGTGCATCTCCAAGCTGCCAGAATACCATAGCGACGATGCTTTTGGCGCTGCCGCTGGGCCTGCCATTGGCTGAGGTTGAGCAGACGGCGGCGGCAACACCGAGACCAGATTAAAGATGCTTAATCCCATCTCGCCAAGGCCAGGTTCATCTGACGCAGGGGTTATCCAATGGCAACGCAACTGCAATATTGCACACAGGTTTGAATTCGACGTGGCTGCTCCGAGGAAGGGAGAGGATGAGATTGTGCTAAGCTTGGCGTCTCGCGTGGCACTTGGGTACCTATTCAAGGCGAGAATCGCTGGGTCTGCACAAGTTTACATAAAACCTCTCGTTTTTGAATTGCCAACCAAAAGCGCCCTTTTCAGGGGTTACCATTTCCCCTCCCCTACCCTACCCGGCCGCTGTTTCACGACCGGCATGATTATGTACAACGCTGGCCATTTTGCTCTTTTGAGACATCGACACCGTGGGTGTCATCGCGGGCCGGCCGGAACCCGGCAAGGGCTGTGTGATCCACTGATATATTGGAAGAAAAAGCAAGTCACATCGCTCCTGGGTACACTAGTGAGCCGAGATTCAGGACCCCATTGGCTTAGCTACTGTCCGCTGGCTAGCTGATCTGCAGTAGAACAGATGGCACCTCGGGACGGCATGCACGAGTTTTCAGGTAACTACTTGAATCGCGGCAAGCCACGACGCGATCGTGGGTTTTCAAGCCAAGGAGAAGGCTTCATTGGTTTTCATGTCTCGAAATATGTACGAACTCTCCATATTTTACGTAAATCCGCAAGCAAGTGTCCCACGCTCAGGGCTGGCTGAACTGAGACACAACAACAACGTGCCATGCCGTGTCACAATCGGAACTCGCCCTGACGAAAGGGGGTTATGATTGGCGATAGGGGCGGTGATTTTCGGCCGGCATTGTCTGAGCCATTCTCGTATGACGTGTCTGTGCGCTGAGGTGGCCCAGAAGCAGTTGAGATCTACGAGAAGCATCCTATGTCTCACTGGGCTATACGGTTATAACACGGACCGGCCTTGGCGTATTTTCTCTTCTCTCATCATTGAGGTTGAAAAAGGTAACACACAGACTGCGGGCTGTAAGACAGCTGATGCGCGTTACTCTCCGATCTGCAGATGGCCATTCTCGGCCGTTGGCTGTTTTGTCGTTATAAGAGAACTCCAAGCGCATAATCCCCGGTTCGATTACGATTAACATCCTATGTGTCACTATTACAATACAGGATGCAACTTGCTGCACTTGGATAAGTACTGCCGATGATAAAAGCAGCGTTACCGCGGAGTGCACTGATTGAGCATCATGCATACACGCTGCCAATGTTCGTGGATCACCAAAGGAGCCTAATAGCTCCATTCAATCGCGATCATCTGGCCTCGGCATTGATTCTGATCAACCAAATCCAAAACACGGGACATGCGTAGTACACAATGCAAGTGAAACATACTCAAAGCCAACTCATTCTCGAGTGTAGTCACCCTGGCTTACTGGACTTGCGGCTTGGTAGAGGGGCCGGGCCTGTCCGACTCCGAGACAAATAAACGATCTGGTGCATGATGGCAGATTCCCGAGTTCCCAATAGGCAGTCAGCTGAGATGGATGGTGATGTCAGTTGTTTTACATAATGATACTCACGGGTGATCATTTCGTATACAGGGTTTGGTCTCAACGAGAGGCCGGGTACGGAAGCAACTTCTATTGTTTGGCAAGTGGGCATGGAGCTATATCAGACACATCCATGGTTGAGTCAACCTATATAACCCATTCATCTGTGTCCCTTCCGTGGTAGTTTTCTGCTTCAACTCTCACAAAACACTCTCAACTTCTCAGCACTATTTCCTGATTCAAGAGACAACTCTCAGTCAATCACCATGTCCGAACCACGCAGAGAAGAGTTCGATGCCACTCACGCCTATTTCATCGGGCCAAAGGGTTCCAACCTTCCCGATTTCAGGGCAAACATCAACACCATCCTAGACGAATTACTTGCCGCCAGGCAAAGCTACTATCCCGAGGATCAAGTACTCGACCCGGTCATTTTCTACAGTTTCCCCTCGACTCACTAACGTCAATTGAACAGGCCTTCATCTCGAAAGAAGTCCGCCGCTCGGACAAGTTTCTAAAGGCAAGGACTAACCTTCGCCTTGCCACAGAAAAAGTCGCACAGCTGCTGGGCGAGCACTCGGCACCCTTCTGGTCGCCCCGGTATGAAGCGCACATGTGCACAGACCTAACCATGTCATCCCTACTGGGGTACTTCATGACCATGCTGTACAACCCGAACAATGTCGCCCTCGAGGCCAGCCCGATGACCACTCTGGTTGAGCTGCGAGTCGGCCAGCAACTGTGCAAGCTGTTTGGGTACAACGTTGACGAATTCAAATCTCCGTTGGCGTGGGGACACATCACCTGCGGAGGGACTGTTGCGAATCTGGAATCTATTTGGGTCGGTACGTGTTCCAATTTCCCTTTCAACATCTCTTCATTCAAGACAACTATAGCTATCATGGATAATAACATGTGTCACCTGACAGCACGAAACCTCAAATTCTATCCTCTGAGTCTCTCTCTTGCCCTCAAATACGGAAAACTCAAGTTCATCGCTGAAAAATTCCATGCACCGTCGTGCCACCACTCGCCCAAAAAGCTATTCAAGGACCTGGATGGATGGGAGCTGCTCAACCTCCGGCCTGACACGGTCCTTGATCTCCCACAGGAACTGAACAATCAGTTCGGAATCACGGGTCAGTTCCTGGAGAGTGCTCTCAAGGAGTACAACATTCAGACGGTTGGCCGTGAGGCATTGGAGAAGGCGTTCAACATTGAGAATCCGGGGCGGTACTTTGTCAGCAAGACTCGCCATTACTCCTGGCCAAAAGGAGCAGGTATGTGACGCCCCAAGTGCCACGACGTGGGGAAGTTGAATAGCAGCTGACATGGCTTATTTCATAGCGATTGCCGGGCTCGGTTCAAGCAACATGGTCGGAGTCGATATCAACAACAGCGCCCAAATCGACATTGACGAGCTCGAGAAAGAACTATTGCAGTGTGTTGCCAGAAAGACGGCCGTCTATGCCATAGTGGCCGTAATTGGCTCGACGGAGGAGGGCGCTGTTGACAGATTGACCGAGATTCTGCGTCTGCGAAACAAGTTCCAAGATGAACACGGGCTTTCATTTCTCGTCCATGCTGATGCAGCTTGGGGAGGCTACTTCGCCACCATACTGAATCGGGAAAAGCACTGCGGTTCTCCAGCGCAAACCTCCTCCACCAAGCCCGAACCAGCGTGGTACCTAGATCCCAAGACCGTGGAAGACCTCAGAGCTATGGAAGACGCAGATTCCATCACTGTGGATCCGCACAAAGCTGGCTATATCCCGTATCCCGCAGGGAGCTTGGTGTACCGAGATGGAAGAATGAGGCACCTGGTGACGTGGTCTGGCCCCTATCTTTCGCAAGGATCTGCCGACAACATTGGCGTCTACGGAGTTGAGGGCAGGTAAGTCTTCTCCCTACCGGGCCGCGGCTGGATCGCCCTCGCTTATCCATTTGCTCTATACAATAGTAAACCTGGCGCTGCAGCCATGTCTGCATGGTTTTCCAACCAGACCATCGGCCTGAACCATCATGGTTACGGCATGTTGCTTGGCGAAGCAGCATTCACGAGCGCCCGGGTAATGTTTTCTGGTTTGTTGATGCTCGACTCGTGCTAACAGCCCCCAGCTGTCTGCGCATTATGCAACCATGATCAATGACGACTTCATCTGTGTCCCGTTCAATATGCTGCCTGCCGAGAAGAATGGCGATAGACACTTCCGCTCAGCCCCGGTAGAGAACCAGAGGAAAAAGATCAGGAAACTCATCATCGGCAAGAAGGACGACGACATCTTCAACTCGGAAGACGCAATGAAACTGATACGCGACCTCGGATCAGATCTCAACATCAACTCCTTTGCGCTCAACTGGAAGTACAGGGATGGGACCCTGAACGAGGACTTGGAGGAGGCAAACTACTTCATGAAGAGGGTTGTTGACAGATTGTCCATCACCACTGCCAACACCGATCCTGCCACGATCCCCATATTCTTAACCTCGACGAAGTTTTCGTACGAGGACTATGGCAAATGCGCCGCAACATTCATGAAAAGGATGGGGATTCCACCGTGCCGCCAGACCCTGTTTGTCGTGAGAAATGTCGTCATGAGTCCATTTCCTACTCACATGGACTTCATCGGCAAGCTTATGGGGGATCTGGAGGAGGTGATCCGAGAGGAGGTCGAAATCTGTCGAAAGAGGAACACGCCTGGCAAGAGAAAAGTCCAGTTTCTGGTGCAGGGGTCTCCCGATTCCGCCGACGTGTTCCTGGTGTTCCAGGCATCATTCCACAGCGTAACCAGACGGCAACAGATTATCCTTTCAGCAACACTGGACAACGACCTGCGGAAGTTTTATCAAGAATTGCAAAAGGATGGGCGAGACATTACTGTCATGTTGGAGTCCGCTGACAAACTATACATCTAAGAAGTCGTCAAAAACATCGGCACTGCAGGCTCGAATGAAGTCTCGGTACACATGTTCGAAAAGGGCACACGGTGGGTATCTCAAGCTCCGACTCCTCCAGAAACAAACTGACAGACAATACACAGGAAATATCACCACATGGAGGGGACCGTACACTTCAAGTCCGTTGTGAAGAGCCGACCCCTGAACTCTGCCAATCGCGACAGCGAATACCCGTCTGAGTTCATGCCATTCTATTTGTACGGCACACAACAAGAAACGCACATTTCCCACATACTTTTCAAGGCACCCAACATCTCCCTGTCCGCCAGCAATGTCAGGTTCGAGCCGAGTCTCTCTGCGATATCCCACCCCAAAACAATCTCCGGCCTCCTTGCAGAAGGGTTGATTCTGGGCTTGTCGGATATCACCGAAGATTCCATGCAGCCCTTTTCTGAGAAGAATAAGGATCTACCCGAAGAATTCTTCTTCAGACACAACAAAAAGTTCAACGCCAAGGTTTGGGAGGACCCCAAGGGCGCCAGAGAAGTCGGGCCTGGCTTGCTTAAAGGCTTGGGAGATCCGCTCTACGATGGGGAGGTTACGCTGGGGGAAAACGTGTTTGTGGATGTCGAGGGACCCAACGAGGACAAACATCACGATACCAAGCCAGCGTCAGATTCGTGGCAGAGGAAACTGGATGAGATTGGAAGCATGTTGGATGGCACGCACATCCCCAAGCGCTAATAGGGCTATTTCTGATTTTGGCTTTTAATACCCACACCTAATAACGCCCAGATTTTAAGGAATATATCAGACTCTTTCTTCTATTGTTTAAATCAATACGCTTTGCAGCTGTATTTAGGGGAACTAGACATGGAAACTAGACATCACAGTCACTCAGAGCTGGACCCTCTGGGCGCTTGTCCAAGCATGCCTTTAGATACAGTTTGGAATAGACCAGGCGGCCGGAAGGGGTCAAGGGGTTTTCTCTTCCAAGCCACAGATGTGGAGTTTATTAAGCTTCCGTTCGTAGAACGGCCTCATGCAACCTTTTATTCGCGAGGCCAAGGCGACCACTGATCACATAACTACAAGCGTTGCAAAGATGATGTGCGATTCTGCTCAACGCGACAGGATTATTCCAACCTTCAGCAGAGAGAGAAACCCTGTCGAATTAATCCCAGAAGATGATGGGATGGGCGACTCTTATAAGTTGCAGACACAGCTCGTCCACAAGGTCGAATTCTTTGCCCTGCTGACCGCGGCAAGCCAGCCATGAAAGTGCTGGAGATCAGAGCAGGCTCACCACCACGGAGCAGGTTCTCAACTGTCATTTCCTCAGCGGATGGTTTCCGCATGTAGTCGCAGTATGTTCTTACGGATATCTCTTTTTGGGTTTTATTCTCTGCCTCCAAGGAGTCTTCCAAAGTTGAGAGAACGGCCCGGAGCACCAGACGCCAGGCATCGATGATCACCTCAAGCATGGCGTTGGTATCTGGTCTTTTTATCTGATCGTGGCTTCAAATATTCATCACACAACATCCCTTCGCAGTGCGCACGGCCATCTCCGTGACGGACATCGTCTGTATCTCTCCAAGGTAGTCAAGCTGCACGCCACTCTTGGGGGTCACTTTCATCACTGGTCGTCTCTAAAGCCGGCGCGTGGGAGGTGAGAATGGATGCTCCGATGCTCCCTATGCTTCTGTCAAGGTATGGGACCCAAAGTGAAGCTGGTTTCTCGGGGACTGACACTACTGTAGTGATCATGACGGCCAGATTGGGAGTAATTGTGCTGGTTTTGGACAGCCAAAGACTTTTGCTGTGGCTGAAGCAAATAAAAGCTCGAATATCTCAATAACCATGCCATCCGACGCAAAGGATATCCGATTATAAGAGGGCATCTTCCTAGACGATATCATGATACGAACTAAGGGTTGTGGATTTGATTCGTGCTCAATACACTCTCCGACGAGCTTCTTCAAGCCTGTCGACAGTGTATCGACATATGCAGCAAGTGTTGAAAAAGGAAGCGAGATATCATTGAGCATGAGTGCGTTGCGCTGGAAATGTTTGAGCATATCCGGATCTTTTACAGGTTAACATGGAGACTCTGGGCTCGGAGCGCCCCGGGTTTGTTGCAAAGGTGAGAGATCTCGAACTCCTAAAAGTTATGAGAATATGCTACTATTATTGTAATCTATCTGAATACCTTCTGTGGTTTTCTATTGAGAAAAAGGCCAAACTAATTTGCCCCACGCTACTACGCGTAAACTTCCTGCTTATGAGATCTCTAAAGCATTTTCCTTCATGAATCATGAAGAAAGGGGGATGTACCGGCAAGGTTGTAAGGTACCATACCGCAGAGCCCCAAACAGATAGATGCTCTGTTATACTCACTGCCTCTGCTCTACTATCTGATACCCCCATGTCCCTTGCCCTTGGATACCTGAGTGGCCTTGGAAAGCCAGTAAGTAGATAGATGGTGGAGCGCCCAAAGCCTTTGCCCCTTTTCTCGTTCAGCCGGGTCGGCCGGGGTCACTGAAGTCGATCAGTTATTTCTAAAGGAAGCAGAGCCTCCAGACGGCCAGGTAGTCGCTGAGTCAGGTAGTGTTACCCAGGCCGTGAAGATCACGAGGGCCATTGAGCTCGCCCTGAGTCATACGTACCGTTCATGTGGCGTATTAATAGAGAGTTATTAAAGTAGGTATTTGTTCTACCTATGGTCTATCCGCGACTTACTGACAGAATGATTAGAGTTCGCTAGGTGAGCTACGACGACCAGAGAGACGTCTATTACTGCAGGGTCAAAGACGTACGGAAGTTATACAACACGCTATTAAGCGCTAAACTCGACATCTTTGTGCTCCTTTCTTCTATCCCAGGCCCAGTAAGCCATCCCGGCCAAGCCAAATACATTTCTGCCATGTCATTCCCGAAAATCTCTTACTCGGTACTATCAAGGCCTTTGGCTGCCTTGTTCAGCCGTCTACCTCCGTGGTATAGAGGGATACAAAGCTGAACCAGAACCGATCTTTCAATCTAGACATCATTTATGGACAGGACCTTGTCGGTGCAATTCAGCTCTCTATGTGCCTCAGTCCTTCCCGTCCCTTCAACGTATTAGCAAAGGGCGTTAATCAACCCAGATCAGTCTGCTGAGAACATCGGATGTCAGTACCGAGGCAAGATGCTAAACAGAGAGGCTCTCGTCACTCGGCCTCCAGCGATGGCAAGTACACAAGAGCCAAAAGATCTCACGTGGGCATTCCGGAGCCTGTCTGCAATGGCAATTTGTATAAGAATACGACCCTAAAACAACAACTGTCACAAGGAACATTGCCCATTCCCAAGACACGGCCTATACCCTTCAAACCCGGGGTCCATCAGCCTTGGAGCCTTCGGGCCACAATACCTTTAATATCTCGTCAGTTGGCGTGTGATCTTTACTATACCTCATTCGATGGCACCATGTCACCGTCTTTTCCTCTGCCTCGCCCTCAAATAAGAATTCGCCTCCCTGTTGATTCGGTTTTCCAACCTTGGTGGCAGGGTAGCCAGACAATAAGGCCCATAGAAACTTAGTGACTGCGTCATAGAAGAACCAAGCGGTTGAACCTGCAGCGTATCCCTGCCCTTGTCCCTCGGTCCACGTCCTGATCATGCCTAGTCCATCAAATAATTTTCCCGTTGGGTCGACATACACGGGATGCGCGCAGCCCGTATTGGCCACATACATATTAATCAACTTAGGATCTCCATTCCCGATGAATATGATGGATGTGTTAATCGCCGCAAGCTTCTCAGGGCTGGCTTCCTCGGATAGGAACTTGACGTAGCTGGAGCAGGACTAGGATGAAGAATCAGCAATCAGTTGCGGGTAGCTATGATAGAGCCTCATACTCCACAGAAAAAGTGTCGCACAAAGATAATCACGACGCGGCGAGACGCATGTGGGCCGCTGTAGAGGCTTTTGAACGAGTGCTTGACGTTGTCGTGGTCAATGACCTCCAGCCCTTCCACGGCTTTCAGCTCTTGAGCAGATGGTGGAGTGTTGTCCGCCGGGGCACCAGGGCCCGCTCCTTGATCGATCTCACACGAGTCGGCCATTTTGGGAGTTTGTCAGGAGCCCAGAAGTGCTGACATTCATTCAGCTTACGCCACTGTTGATGTCGACTGCCACAGCGCAGTGAGATTGAGGCAGGGGAAGCTGACGCTATTATTAGAGTGCCAAGAGCCCGGTCAGCAGAGCATTTTGCGGTCGAATTGCATATACCAGGCATAAGCCTGCATAATACCGTCATCATCAGCGGCCAGAACTGCCATTTTGGGAATAGAACAGATATGACGTGTGGGATGCGTTCTTGTGCTGGCCTTGGTAAACACTTGGCTTCAACCCGAACAATATAGGAATAACGCCCTCCCCGCCATTGCTTAAGTCGGACAAGGTACGAGTAGTGTGAGGATGCAAGAACGAATAAAAGTATTAAATCAAGTTCACAAAGGATCAGGTATAAACCTGGATTCTCGGCCACATATATGCAAGGGTCAGAACCGAGGGCGATGTTCCTGGGGCTCATTTGTCCATTTGATACCTTTAAGCTTCCCAACTCAACAACCGTGCTAATTCAGCGACTAGCACATACTTCAACTATAAAGTACCCGGAGTTGCGTACGTTGTGTTTTCACTTGCTCGATACTATTTTTCTCGGGTCATCCCGCGCCTTCGGCGCCGACTAATTTCTAACATATCTGACAGTTAACTAAGTTTCAATAGATAGAGCCTCTGCTAGAGCTTTGTGTCGCTGATCGGGAGAGATATTTACAATATTAGCACTCTGAGGCCTAGGCTTGCCCTAAATGCCTACGATAGAGGCTTCCGTCAAGCTGGTAAGAAGTCGTTGGCGAATACGGCTGGTCATTTTGTGAAAGGAAATGCCAATGTTTCCTATATCAACCCTGTGGCACACTAGCTTGCGTCTTGCAAGTCCAAATTCCACTTGGAATGCCGTTTCAGAGCGACGATCGTTCCTCACGTTAGAGTTGACACACTCTTTCATGCCATGCCACTAACGTGGTAATAATCAGTGACAATGTGCCGAATTTTTCAAGGTAGTTCCGTTTTGCGAATTCAAAAGGACTTTTGCCAGCGTCGACGCTGCAAGGCACGGAAGCCTTACCCTTCGCTGGCCCCTCCCTACCCGGGCATACTCGGTGGTTTCCCAAACTTGACACGACTATCTTCGACGCAATTCGGAGTCCCGGCCAAGTCATCCAGACTTATTTCCAGTAAGAGGCACTATCGAAGTGTGACTTGTCTGCGCTCGAATACGGAAAGTCAAGAGCCTTAAAGCGGCCCTCCTGCAAAGAGGACAAACGCCTCACCACAAGCGAGGCAAACCCCGGAGGATCTTGATAGGCCAGCAGTATAAAGCCTCTATGTTAGCAAAGTTTTCTCAACTCTCAGTCTTAAAAAGAAGACCCCGAACTTTTTGATTTGTTGATAGCTGTAGTTTCTAATATCGATGCTTTCTAATGTAGGTTAACAATGGTCTAGGGTAGGTTGAGGTCATGCAAGCCGACGACGGCAAACTTCTCATGTCATTATCAAGCTGCAGGATAAGCTATTCAATGAGCCGCAAATAAGAAATAACTAGGCAAATATGTAGAATAGGACAGAAGGGGAAGGAAAGCCGCAAACCAGCTATATAAATACGTTTCGTTTCCCGCCGGTACTGCAATCAATGCTTTGCGCACCTTCTTGAGCCCCTGTCCAGTGTCACACGCCGCGACCCTGCCACCGCTCTTGTTCTGGTGTCAAGACAGTGGTGTTCACGGTGTGAGCGAATAATAACTGAGTTAGCCAACCGATAGACTATTAATCAGGAAACAATAGACATAAACGCTCCCTCGGAGCCTCCCTGTGGAATGCGAATGAGATGTTAGGTATGCCTTGTCAACGGCAGCTTTGGCGTTTCAGCGATCGCCTCGGCCATAACCTGATGGAGCAAGAAGTCCGACAACGTGTCCACAGTCTTGGAGCTATTGGTGTAGGTCCGAGATGAAGTGGAGAAGACTGCGGTCGATTGGCCTAGAGGAACGGAGCGTGGCTGCAATGGTAAGCACTACTATACTACCCCGTATTGCAAGGGTGGGAAACCAGGCAAGCGAGTACACGTCATTCACGTATCTTCTGTTCATCACCTTCTTTTCAGTGTCACAAAGCTGTTCACGCTCGAATTGTTGTCTTACATGCTTTCATCCATCATCTCTCTCCTTGGAAACCACCTTCGATATCAAACTCTGGACCTCCTCAAATCATGCCTAGCCTTTCGTTGGACAGACTGCCACCGGAACTGATTGTTAGGGTCAGCGACCAGCTTACGCAGGATGGCAGGAAGAATCTCAGCTTGAGCAATTCGGTCATGCGGAGCGCCATGGTTCCCTTGCTCTTCAGAGGCCTCAGAGTCAACTGCCCGCTGCCAAAGGATCACATACTTCATCATGTTGTCCAAAAATTTGGCCCTCACGTTTTGAATCTCCACCTGCATGTATCGTTTTTCCCGAATCCAGGAAGCTCGGAGAATGGGGAGCCAGATGTGGATGACCAAGGTGTTGATATGGATGCCGATGAGGACGAAAAATATGACGAACAAGATGACGAAAATGACGAGGAAGAGGAGAACGAGGGAGATGGCGATAATGGTTCCGATGACGGTGCGAGCTCCAGGGAGGGATTGAATAGTGACGACGATGAAGAAGAACCGGGCAACGGAGATGACGACGCGGATGAAGACGATGACAAGAATGAGGAAGACGAAGACGATGCACCTGACCAAGACGACGCCGAGGAGCCCAAGTGGTACTGGGAGAACCCGCCTGATTCAGTCTGGGCTAGAGAGGCAATCGACGTTCCAGCCGTGAAAGATCTGATCGAGTTCAAGGGGCTGCCAAGCTGCTCGACCCTCAGCCTTCACACCATGGGAGACGAGAAATTTGAGTTTGACGCCGATTGGGATGATAACGACCTTGCGGATGGCGGAATGTACTTTTGCAGCTATCCTGAAAACTGGGATGAAGTAAAGCAGAAGGAGGAGAAGTATACCTGGCGAGCAGCTATGAGGGACATGTGGCACGACGTTGCAGCCATCTCAAAAACAAAGCACCTGAAGGTCTTTAGCTTTTTGCCGAGAAAGGCTTCGAGCTGGATGACGACTGAATGGTCCGAGTTCTTGGGACGGCTGAAAGAACTGACTCTCTATGCTTATGGCGCTGAGAATGGCGCAGGATGGCATGTAAACACATTGCCCGGGTTTGACAACTTCTTCCAGGAGCTGTCCACGAATGTCTTTGAGCACGCAAAGAATTTGAATCGCTTGAAGATTGTGGCGCATGAGGACGGCTTTCTCGCGGGCGACTCCTTGACGTTGTCTCCAGGGGCAATGCCATCTCTACGGGTGCTGCACCTGGAAAACATGGCCGCGCCAGCAATCTTGACACCTTTTCTGAAAGGAAACCCTCAAAACTTGGAGGAAATCCACCTCGAAAACTGCGTGGCGGCGGATAGTTATATCAACGATGAGGAACTATTCACCTGGGCAATGCTCTGGAAGGCCATCAGAGAAACCGGGACAAAGCCTATCCAGATAATACACCACCAACAGGGAAAGAATCCGCCATTGACCGAGGTTGAGGTCTATCACATTGACGAGCCAGATTGGAAACCTTCAAAACCGGAGGAAGCAAAGATAATCCGGCTTCGGAAGATGGTTGCGGATGATGATAGTCTCATTATCTGGCCCTACGTGTCAGTTGATGATAAGTATGGGTCCATTATGGCAAGCGATGAGCTGAACGTGGGGAATTTGGAAAAAGGGGAGGATAACCAGGAGTACAATCTGTTAGTTGATGAGATGCGGAAGAGGAAGTAACCCAATCTTGCCAGCTACAAAAACTATCAATAAGCGTAGTGAAAGTGTAGTATATTCTTCCTCCAAGCTCTGACTAATTTTCAAACTGTTGTCATTGAATAGTTAGGCAATCTCGGCGTCTTCCACGCTTTAGCTCGTAGTTCCAAGATAGCCGCGCAGAGTCCTTTACAGATTAAATCCGTATCAGCCATGGCTCGAGTTGGTGGCTGTCTGCGCAGTTATCGGCTACACATTCTCTCTACGAGTTGGCCTGGAGCATCAAATACAGGCCAATCTGGACGTTCTACGCCTCGATCAAGCCTTGGAAGGGTCTCCGACACGGACACGGATCAGATCTGGGCGCGGTGTCATGACAGCTCCCACTCAGGTGCCGCCCGGACGTCAACGGGGCATGAGGACTGAAAGCACGAGGGAGAAGAAGATCAAGAGGCGACATTCCCAGGGAGCTGAGATGAGAAAAAGAGCCGACACATGCAGCAAATGGGCTGCACTCATCTAGGAGAGCAATGTCGACATGGCCGTGCTGGTGGGCGATAAAGAGACCTTACGCAAGGGTAATGGTTGAGAAACCATAGGCTGGCAAGGGATAGGTTGCCTCGGGCGGATTAATAGGCTTGTTATCTCACATGGCCTCACGCGCCTAATAGGACTCGCGACACAGTGGATAACGACTCCATGCTATATAGCTCCTCGTCTCTCACCTCTTTATTTCGAACCTCTTTGTCGTCTCTATCTCTCCCTTCTTCTTTTCCCTTTGTTCTTCGAGCAAATCCTGATTCCCGCACAGGGCTCGCTGGAAGAGAAAATAGGGCTCAGTTACCGATACCACGCCACTGGCTTGATGTCGCATCAGACAGACTGCGAACAATAATGAAAAAAAAAAAAAAAAGCTCTTTTAGATGTTTGTTCCGCACCTCCAGTCGCTGAAGGAATTACCTTGTTCTATGTACTCCTTCAAGGGTTGCTCCATCATTAATTAAGTATCACTACCTGGAAGGAATTGTCACCGTGGTCCCAAAATCACGACTATCTCCCAGCCATTGCAACCTCCCCAAGCGATGCCGTCAAGCCATTAGAACTCTTACAAGGCGTCCCATAGGCCTACTCAAGCCCTGTACATCAAGTCCCATGTTTTCTCTCTGGAGCTATCAATGCTCCAATCCCCCTCGTCCTTGCTTCTAAATTCCCATGGTGGGTGGTCGAGCTGGACTTGTCGTAGTTCAGTGATACGTCGTGGCTGGGCCATGTCTCGCAGCGACCGGGCAGACATTAGTGTGATGGAACCACTGGCAGGCTAAGCTTCTTTGCACGCCTGAGAACTGCGCCTGTGTGCACTGCCTCATTGCCGTTGAGTTAAAGTTGAGGTCCTCCCTCTATGAGGCGCAGTAGGCAAATTTGTGGGGGCACTAGACGATCACTCATATATAGTGCAGCATCCATGCAAGGCTGCTTTGCTCAGCCAGCACCTGTAGTTAGGATTGCGATCCAAGGCAGAAATAGTCCGAACACATGACCGGGGCGGAATCGAGGCTCGTTAGTTTACCCTTCAAAGGGTCGCGCAGCTCTCTCTCTACCTTCTGTGGCCGACATTCGTCATTTCCAACCACCCAACGACCACGACGGGAGCCATGCCACTATTCAATCGTCTCCGTGGAGCATTTTCTGGGAACCAGGCTGCTGTGGATCCCCATGCCTGGAGGTTGCCATCTTCATACTCAAGCTCCAAGCCCGGCGGGAAGCAGACCGTCATCCCAGACCCAAGGATCTTCGCCAATGCCTTTCCTCCCAGTTACGCCGAGGTTGGAAATACAGACACCACATTGACCTGCCCCGATATCAGCCACGCCGCCGTGCATTTGGCGCTGCTTGAATGTTTTCGAAACCTGCGGCTCAGCGCGAGCGCACTCGATGTCGAGCTCCATGACCTGCCAGCATATACGGAGAAACCCAACGATATCCCCTCGGTGGGAACGACCAGGCTTCCCGAGTCCCAAAGATGGGATCTCCTGGTCAGATTGGCCATTTCTCGGTTCGCGGTTTGGTGGTCCAACATTGATCACGTCCTGATCCATGTTGCGGCGTACGGACACCACGCAGGCGACAAGGTCATGGTCCAGCTGGCCAAAGAGTACCTCCCTCCCTTGGACGTGCTGCTCGTCTGGCACACCTTCATGCTGGATTCGGATGCGTACCATGCCGCCTGCCGTGGCCATAAGCGCCAGATTCCCCGGCTCGAGCACCTCTGCTTTCCCTGGCCGGCAATCCGCGACGTAATTGACATGGAAGGATTCCAGTTCGCGCTGCCACGCACCGCGCAAAACCTTTTCTCTACTCTGTCCGGGCAGTCTCCTGATATTTTGACCTACCTCGAAAGCCCTCCGGCATATATCGAGGGTGGTACACTGCCCTTTGAGGCTGATCTTTTTACAGAGGTGAAAGAGCATGAGAAGTTTATCGACGAGGCGCACCACTTGCTGTGGATACGTGCCCCTGCTCTCACAGGATCATTGACGCGAGCAAGCGTGGAATACTTGGACTATCAGCGGAGAGGAACAGCAACCGGCAGGAATGGGAGAGAAGTAGCGTTTGGCATTGACCTATTCTGGCGTACACACCGACTGTTTCCAAATCACTACCAACTATTTCTCAAGGAGATTGGGGATTGCGATCAGAGTAGCGAGTCCAAGGCGCCAGCGCTCCAGAGTCCGTCCTCCGGCTCATCAATGGACCACGGGGTCGTTCTTGAACGGTGCCAGTGCTGGACTTGCGAGCGCATTCGGGATGATGACCCAACCTTCGCGCACACTCCAACTACTCTTGCTGCCTCCGCCTCTTCTACTGCCCCCTCTGCCTCCACCCACCAACAACTTTGTGAGCTTTCGTCAGGACAGCTCCGGCAAATACAGGACGATCTGGGTTTCTATCACGCTGTTGAAAAGGCCCGGAAATGCGGCGATCCTCTGCCGACGAGGCCGCCAACGGCGGCGGAGAAGGAAGTAGAGGCAACTGCCAAGGCTAAGCAAAAGGAGGTTGGGTATATGCCAGGCTTGAATGAGTATTTCGAGATCCAGCCTGATGGTACGCGAAAGATCTGCAGGCAGAAGCATGTAAACGCGTGGGGTAATTGGACATCTCTTTAATTCATTTCTGTTGGACATTTCTTGTCTGTGAAAGTCAGAGCATTCAAGATAGCATTGGATATAGGAGGGAAGTAGCATCTCATTGCGAATACTTGGATCAGAGTACTGGAGAAGCTGGTTCCCAATAACTGTTATCTCGGGTTGATCCTGACCCTATCATAACGTTCTCTCATAAGAAAACTGGCGGTGACGCATAGATGTGCTCGTCAGCAACATCAAACGCGGCTTTGACTTTAAGATTGGTAACTCAGACTCGCCACATATAAATGTATATCCAACCAGAGGCCACCTTCGGTATCCCGAACAAGACGGATCGATTGGTCGAGCTAGAGACAAATACGGTTCCTTCAGTGATCATCGCGCTTGAACCCATCGACCCGCTACCGGACCTGGAGCAGCCATCTATTCCCTCTCGTATCTGACCAACACAGCCAACAGAAAAGTAGCCGGGAAAGAAGCAATTGGTCGAACTGGGAGCTATTCAGCTTTTTTTTCCTTGAAACTAAAGCCAGCCTTTTTAAGTAATAAACATTAAGTCTTGACCCCATCAACGTACCTATTAGATATGACCTTATAGGTCATCATCCGATTCTTTGCAGCAGACGCCCTTGCAGCATTCGAAGCCAATATCACAAAATTCCCCTGATCTAAAAAAGGTGTAGCCATCATTGCACTGCTGGCAGTTATGCACCTTGGACCCGAAGTCATAAATCTGGTAGCATGCTGGTTCGGCCACGGCAAATGAGACAAAGGCCGCGGTGGCAAGAAGGATGGTCTTGAAATGCATGGTGGCTGGGGTTCGGGGTTCGGGGTAGAACTGATGGGCAGGTGAAGTGTGTGATTGTGAAGGTGTATCTTGTGTGTATGGAGGCACTGCTCTTCGAAGTGATGACGGGTCAGTTTTTATACCTTTACGAAGCGATCAAGGATTAATAACATAACCAAGTTGTTACGTATTTTTGTCATGTAATGCTGACGCTGCGATCTCCATGTCTCAGCATTCGATGCGACGGCCCGAAACAATTACGGATGCTCGCTGCCGTGTTCCGCCAGGGATTGGAGTCCCCTGACGGCGAGCGGTTGAGGCCTGCCATTGTCCAAGACAAGAAAGCCTCAAATGGAAATCACGGCTAGCCGCAGTTCTAGACTACCAATCTGGAGCCAATTGCTGCCGAATTCGCTTTTTGCCGCTGCATCATGACGTTTCTGTTTAACCGAGCTGATGTCCTCAGCTCCGGCATCATGCATTTTAGCATACCACTCACCTCACCAAAGGGGAGGGTGTGTTAGGAGATCGCTTTCACGATAATGTTGTTCGAAAACGGCTGGCTCATGGAATGGAGTAAGGATGCTTAACAAGCAGCCTGTTCAGAATTTTCCAAGCAGTATACGCGCAATCTCATATCCTCATCGCGTGTCAGGAGCCATAAAGCAAAGGCCCAACAAGCTTGGAGCCCACCTCTGCGCCAACACGGCACATTTGTTGGCGTCGGTAGCGAAGGGGCGGGGGTGGCAGCTGAAGCTTTGTCTCGGACATTTGAGACATCCGCGCGTCAGCCAACTTGACCGCTCACAGCTGAGAATGCATCGATCGTCATGGCTATGGCTCAACTGACATTGGGTTCCGAACTTGAGCCGTCAAGTGTAACCTTGACTCAAGGTCGGGGTTATTTGTTTATTTCATCGTAAAACGCAATTAATCCCTATTTAGAAGTGTTGCCTAGAAGAAGCATACATCGCGACAAATAACTCCCCCAACCTCCAGTTTCTAAGTACCGGGAGATGGTACACTACATCCAGGATACCTCGCACCGTGACATCCGCGTCTGTTTCTAACGTAACGCTCGAAGACCGTTTTCGGCTAGCATGGATCGAATCTCTTGTAGAACACTGTGTAACTCACGGCAAATTCGCTGAAGAACAGCCAGGGCGTCGTGGTAGCCTGGCGCGGAGGTTCCTGATCCAACCCTCAACTCGAGTCGCTGAGCCGGCGGGGCCAAGGATCAAAGTAGCCTCGGAGTTTGTGATGCCTCGGTTGATCACGCGCATCTCCTAACCCATTCCTCGCCTGCCTGCATCAAAGCAATAGTAAACAAAACACAGAGCGCCGTCTAGCTGATCCTAATAAATCCAGGTTAGATTTTGTGGAAATTGCCATCGGTTATAGCATGGCCAGTCGAGAAATTCCGCAGCTATAGCTATCAGATTCCCAAGGGATATATCGTAGCCCCTGATATCGCTTCCGCAACCCCTTCCTCGCCCCTCTCATGAATAAGCAGACATGCAGATGAGTCTCTTTTCTTGGGCACTGATCTGTGGGCAATTGAAGCCCAGAAAGGCCTTTAACCCCATAATTGCATGGTTATCCCCCTCTTTAGTCCCGGTAATATCCTTGTTCACCCACATCTGCGTCCATCCACCGGCAAAGTCGACGAGCCAAATATTGTCGTCCGGGTCGACGCATACATTAGATGCCTTCCCATCACCCAGAAAAGCCCAGCGCTGTGCAGAGCGTCCACCGTCTCCCTAATCTGCCTCAGCCACTTCCTTCGTACTTCTATCGGTATAGAACGCATGTATCGTCCCGCGTTCTGTAACGTGTTGCCGTAGCGGCTGGGAGGAATCCAGTCACGCAAGAGTCCGATGATTGCCCCCGTCTCGGCATGCATGACATACCCTCGGACAATTGGGATCCGGACTTGAACGCCAGACTCGACAAATGCTTCGGAAACTTTCTGCAAGTTGACGAGTTCTTGTTTCAGATTTGAGTATCCCAGCCCATTTGTATAAGCCTTGCAGAGCATAACTTGTGGCCCGACTCGGACTTTCCTGACGCCTATGCCATCATTGTACTCTTCTATGATGATAATCTCCTTCGAAGAGTACGTGGGAAGTAAGGCATCGGCTTGGAACTCGGTCTGAAAGTTAGGGTCAGGCCCTGTGTCATCGCGAACCGTGGCCGCCTCCATGGGACTCATGGGGAGTATAAACGCTGTATCATGGATGGTCTGGAGGTAAAAGTCGAAGGTTTCCGGGTAGAGTTCATAGTGCAGGTCCTTTGGGGGTTGAAAGGGAACCTTGAGCGGCGGCGCGATCTGGGAGAAGGGAATCTTTCCCACGTCCATGATGATTTCCGCGACCTCGTCAATGACGCCTTCGTAATAGTCATCGTCCTCTGAATCGGAAAAGGTCAGCTCGGGATCCTTAATTAACTTTCCAGGAAGTCTTCGACATAAATATATTTATCAACACAACTGAGTGATATATAACTTAAAAGCTAGAACAGCAAGATAGAATAGTAGCACAACATTCCTTCCAACGCTCTATGATAAAGAGGCGCTCAGCTTTAACAACCACCCTCCCCCGGGTCGATCCTGAACCAAAAGCCGTGGTGGTTCTGCTCGCTGCCTGACTGACAGCCCCCGAGCTCAATGTTGAACGCCTCGGTGCACTGCTCGTAGGTGATCTCGTGCTCGGTCTGGCCGTCGCGGACCTCGATAGCCCAGTCGATGTGGTTGAACCCTCCTTCGGGGGGGCGGGCGCAGTTCTGGTCGCAGCCCGAGATGCAGCCGAACCGGACGCTCTCCTTGTAGGTGCTGCACCCGTCCATGCAGTCGGTAAAGCAGTCTGCGTTAGGGGAGATAGTCTTCTCCCAGTTGGTGCAGAGCCAGAACGGCTCGGAGGGCTTGATGATCTTGCCGGCGGCCTTGGTGCAGGTCGTATGGATGTCGTTGATGACCTCCTGGGTCAGGTCCGCTTCGCCACCGTGGAGGTAGTTGAACCTCAGACCGACGTTGTAGCAGCCGAGGGCGCTGACCCACTGGACCGAGGCGGCGAGGATCGTAAGAGACACGGGGATGACTGTAGAGATGGAAGGCATTTTGGAGAGTGGTGAGGGTGACTGTGGAGTTGAAGTGGGAGATTTTGGTAGGGATGGGAAGTTCTAGGGTTGGAGCAGATCAAGGTGCGCTTCTTCTTGCAGATGAAAGCGTGAGTGATGAACAATTCACAAGCGATTAGAAGCAAGATTCACGGCAGGTTTATATATTCACAGACAACTCCATCTTTGCAGGATTCGGACTATTCTATATTTTAATCTCGCATCGTGTGGCTGAGGTCGAAAATCCCGGGGTTTGCTAAATCCCATCCAACCCAAGGTCGTTGCAATGAAGGCTCGCCGACGAGGGTAGGGATCTTACAAGGCAATCTGACTCAGCCGTAAGCAAGGCGGATTGCTTTGGTTGCATTATGCTGTCCTTGGGCGTTTGGGAGGATGCTATCATTGGCTAGCGTTCCGGGCTAGTTTTCCGAGCTGCCCTATAGGAAATATGTGTGTAGACTGGCCCTGTATTCTTTTACCTGCGTGATGCTGAGGTGCAGGGTTATGTAGGAGGCATATTAAGGGGTGTTCAGTAGCCAGGGGGGGCGAGCTAACCCATGCTGATGCAACGGAAGATAATTACCTCACGCGAATAGGGGTAAAGCCAGGAGGTCTTTTCCTCACCAGAGACTGGTCAGGCCAACATAAATGTTCAAGACGAACTACCTTTGAGGCCCATCGAATACCGCTACTATATTCACAGTCGCGGCCAGTATTATAGCAGAACTGGCAGGTAGGCTTCCCTTTGTCACAACACGCTAAACGGCGTTTTTTAACATTAGCCTCTCTCTCGCTGTAAGTCAAAAGAGGGGCAATAAAAGCTAAGCCACTTACTTACCTCGGCGAGAGCGAGTTCCAGGAGTGTACCTTTATTAGAATTACTAGCCACCGACATCTTAAGAATTAAATAGATAAAAAAAAGGGCTAACTTTCAGCAATGAGAGAGAAGTGACGGGAGAAAATGTTATTTAATAATGATTGTGATTGATGTTGTCGAGGCCGAGTTTAGATGGGGGAAAAGTTAATACGCTGGAGAAGAAGGTACTTGCTTTGCATTGAATGACTAAGTAAGTAGAGATAGATACCAGGGCTCCTTAGTCTCGCAGGTTGGGGAAGGAAGTACCCGCAGGACTTAGATAGGCATATAGCTAAAGTTAACTGCGGGGTCCCTAACTTGCCACATTGCAGCACTTATATAACACGTAAAAATCTTATTTTCAAGAGGTGGCGGGGAGAGGGGGTGGAAGAGATAAAAGGGTAAAGTCAAGAGTTAAGAATATAAATAATATTTAAGACCCTGCTATAACACCTACCCTATACACCCGGGGGAAATCAAACACTGGAGTGGCTCTTATTTAAGAGTAGCCTCCGGCGCCAAACCTGGTCACGTGTTTCCAAGACACCGTAATAATCAAGCTATATACCTTGCTCAGCGACTCGACTACCAAAGCTCAGCCCATTGCGTGAGCTAACGTGAACAGACTATCACGATGCGAGTACCAATCACTACTGCCGTACACAAGTATTACCATTCATTCTTTTTCATCGACTTCCTTGTTTTTCTTTGCGTAGCTGCCGCTCTCCTTGCTCTCTTTCACTTCGTGCTCGTGCGCTTCAACTTGAATGTTGACTGAGACGATGTCACACAAGAAGGACAAATCCACTTGGTCCAATAGCGCCAACTCATCACAAGCCTTCCAATACTTGTGAGCCACAAACAGAATAAAAACATCGGTATACCGATGTAGGCGGTCATGAAATCGGCTGTGTTCCATTGCGCATGAAAGCCGTTGAAGAGGCCGATGATGGTGAAGAAGACCATGCAAAACCACGCAATTGGTTTGTCCAGTCTCGCACGGACCAGTGAGGAAGGCATTCCATACGATATCTGTTCCTATGTGCAAAGAACTTAGGCGCGCTCTCAACGGCGGCTGGGAGTATAGGGATCGGGACGATAGATAGCAGCACAAACTTGCTGCAGACTACTGAGAATAGAATGATGACGTTGATGATATGGTCAAGCATTCGAATGTGCGCCGTCTTGATGTCAATGACAAAAGGCGATGCACCCGCACCGGAACCACCAGATGTGAGTTCTGGCGCGTCTTCTGGGCAGATCAATGTGATGAAGAAGACAGGAAGGATGTAGAATTAGGCTGGTCGGAAGATGAAAGCTTTGGCAGCTCTGGGAAGTGTTTTTACTATATCCCGCGTCTCGCCACCACATACGCCAACCATTTCGGCGATAAAGCCCATCCACATATTGTCAGATCAAAGTGTAACCAACTGGTCAGCGTAAGAATGCCCTACCGGAAGTACAATGTTCACTAAAACACTAAGGAACGCGAGGAATTTGCCCACGCTGCCTTCTAAAATATATGGCTTGACTGGAGTGCTCCAGTTGGTGCCTCCAATCCTCTCCCCCATTGTCCCCCCGCCCGCAACAATAATGACGGAGAGGATCATCATGTCGATGAGCATGGTGGCTTTTAGTGAAGAAAACAAAACCTCAGCTGCGCTAGAGTCCCTGACAGGTAGATAGTTGAGTCCAACAATGACAGCGAAGAGGATCGCGAGGAAGACGCATCGTGGACCGGGGGGTTCCAGTAGTGAGGGGATCACGAGCCTTGGATGCGGTGATTTTGAAAGGTACAAGAATAGCGTAGGCGAACCAATAGTTGTAGCCCATGGCAAAACCTAATGACTTGGAGAGAGACCGAGTCGGGTCGTGGCCAGTACCAACGCCGTTGAGAGGAATGGCAGACGCCATTTCAGCCAATATTGTGGAAAAGATGCCCGATGACGGAACAGATAAAAGCAAAGCCCACGAGGCAGAATACTGGGCCTCCCTTACCTAGCGTGCGACCAGTCCCGACCGAGAACACCGCACCGATGCATCCTAGTTGAGACACACAACATCAGCAAAAGGACTTTGAGGATTTTCCCCCTACCTGGACGAATGTGTTGCTCACCTCCTATGGCAATCATGTGTAGGTGCCTTGGTTTGAGATTGCTTGGTTTCCATGAGGCTGAGCCTCTGAGACTTCGTGTTCCATATCTGTAGACTTCGATTTGTCTTTAGTGGTTGTTCTCGTCCTGCTTGCGCTGAAACTTGAATGGAACAATGGTGTTGTGGTAGAGCTTTCTTCAGCGTCACTGCTCAATTCCGATGCTCCGGTGCTCTATGAGTGGTTTTGCCACTTTGGAATATTATGTATGCCATCGCCCGCCGCCCGATGAAGCCCGTGCCACCCAAGCATGACCATCATAAGCCGAGAGGGATATCCAGCTTGTCATGCATGGTCAACCTTCAATGGGGCGTCAGATCATCGATCTGTCCTAGATCATCATGCCTTGTCCCTCCATGTACGTCTACTCTCAGTACTCAAGTTTTCGAGGATAGTATACGTCGTTGTATCATCTTGATCGCCAGCTAGACGCGCACGGCTGACGCTAGGAATGGCGTCATTCAATGAAGCAGTACCACAAAGCCTACATTTATCAAGACTGGCACAGAGCACAAACTAGACTCAAAAATTCAGACAGCAGGTACGATACACGCTGATTACATCGCAGGCCTTCTTATGAAGTTGAGCTCTTGCATAGCTTCGCAATTTCTTTACCTTCTGAGGAGAACGAAGCACACTTTGAAACCGACACCAAGTCGCCTGGTCCAATGATATTGCCCATCAGTTCCCATCCAGTGGCATTAAAACCGCCATTCAATAACACCCAAGCGAGTTGGTGTCTCAGGCCGTCTGCAACGCCAGGACGTTGGAATGCAAAGATTTGCGTCGTCTCATACCTCACGCCTTGGTGATTGCGAATGGGTCTCTCGTATCTGGTACATGAGCTGCTATAACAGCTACAGCAATGTGGCGTGTCGATCCAAGTCCTTGGTGTGTCGAAAATTAGCAGTGCCATGCCAAGCAGTGTCTTGGGTGATGTGTCCTTGTGCCAGGCAGCCGAGAGGACGCTCAACCGCTCGGGGAAGTTCAACTGCAGAGGGATCAATACATGAAATAAAATTATCTGTCTCGGCGAGGAGAGCCAGTGATACGAATGGCTAGTTCGAGCTTCAAACCCGCCTTCTCTTGCCGATGGGCGAACCTTGGACGAACTGACCACCCACGGCAGTGCCGTAACTCGTCCAACAGTATCGTGGGGATACGTGACTCTGTTGAGAACGAATCTCTGCAACAACGCACGGAGAAGAACCCTCGATTTAGGTGAAGTTGCCGTCTCCGTCTGGGAGGATATTTGCAATCCTGGGTGTCATTCGTGCCGGACCGATGGGGGGCGGCCATGAAGAGCAATTGAATGGTTCTGATGGCTGTAGCTTGAACACATGACGTAAGGATTGCGTACCGCTGTGTGAGATAGCCACTAAGGAATTCCACCATGCGCCAGTGGCTGGCTGATTCGACCCATCAGTTTCATCGCCGGGCAGCATGAGGCTGGCTGATCTTCTCCGCATTGTCTAGCTCTCCACCGAACTTTCTCCTTATACTCAGCCTTAAACACTACCTCTCGTCCGCATACCTTAGTTCTGTAGTTGGTCATGGTTGACAGGGCCCCTAGGACAGGACTCATACAGCCCGTAGATTGGATAGGATTATGGGGCATGCAATTTAAGCTTACTGTGTAGTTACTATGGCATTGGGTATGATGCCTCTGTTGTGTGACAATCCTTGCAGTCACTGTTGTGTTGGCATGATCTATCTCTTGGAAGTACGAGAGGGCCATAAGACCATGAGGATATGGAATGTGATGGAAGAAGAGAGTGTCCAGCAATCTCCCGAAGCTACCTCGTGATATGTCTTCCCCTATTCAGCAGATATCATACACTGATACTGTCTCTCCTATCGAGACTGTGTTGAGAACGCCCAAGACTTCCATTGGCCATCATCCCTCGGCAGCCACTGGACGTGAGACATTTCTCAACGCCACGCATTCCAGATTACGCTCTTGAAGGGCTAAGTCCCCCGCTTTTTTCCTCTCGAGTCCCTCTTCATACAATGGCGCTGATGTGTGATTAGAATGTGGCGTGGGTCCCCCAAGTGGCTGCTGTTGCTGAGAATTTGCATAAAGAGAACCCAATAGCCCTTGCCTTATCCGACATCATCGCTCGCAGCAGAGTATCCATCCAGCATTCTCATCATTCTTCATCATTTACCCAACATGTCATCCGCTGCAGAGCTGGTACCGAATGAGAGGAAAAAGCTTATCCTGTGCTTTGATGGAACTGGCAACACCTTCAGTGGCTCAAATGCCGACACCAACGTCGTCAAGATCCTTCGCAAGATGGACCGTCACCACCCGGAACAGTTCCACTATTACCAAAGTAAGACTGCTTCTCAGGGTGCGCAAAGCTCTTGTTTCTCACATTTCAATAGCCGGCATTGGAACCTACGACATCAACGAGACCTCCGTGAACAAAAGCACCTTGCGCGGCCTCAGGAGCGAACTCTCCATGACGATCGATAAGGGACTCGGCACCACGTTCGACGCTCACGTTATTGCAGGCTATCGATTTCTCATGCGATACTATGAGACGGCAAGTCATCAATGCTACTTCTCTTGTCTTCTTCGCTAACCTGCAGTGTAAAGGGCGCCAGGATCTACATCTTTGGCTTCAGCCGCGGGGCCTTCATAGCCAAGTTCCTCGCCCGTATGATCAACAAGGTCGGACTGCTTTGCAAAGGCAACGAGGAAATGGTTCCATTTGCCTATCGTCTCTATCAGTCCTATCTCAAAGGCGAGATAAAGGATCGTGAGGTTGCACAGTGTACCGCGACGCATGCCGATGCAGACGACGACGGCGAAGACAATAGCGACGATAGCAGCCAGACCAACCTCGTGACCAAAGGTAGCACAAATGAGCTGTCCGCTGAACCCGTTGAGGCAGCGATCCAAGAGCTCCTACTGGCGAGCGATGCACCAGTCAAGCGCAGCCAAACCACAAAGGCTGCCCTCAGCGAGATTCAGGCCTTCAGCCAGACATTCTGCCGCAAGGACAGAAACAAGGGGGGGAACATCAAGGTCTTCTTCCTTGGGATGTGGGATTGCGTCGCCTCGGTCAAGTTCCTTGAGTTGCAGGCGCCGACTCCAGTCGCTGTGACTGGCACGGCTCACCACGTCCGCCATGCCGTCGCAATCGACGAGCGCCGGGTCAAGTTCAAGCCAGCCCTTCTGGCGCAGGACATCAAGAACGCCATCACAAACGAGAACATCCCCATCGACCAGGAAGACATCAAGGAGGTCTGGTTCCCTGGAAACCACGGCGATGTGGGTGGTGGCTGGCCAGCAGGCAATCCCAGCAATGTCAGCCTTCTTGCGCGCATCGCGAACCTCTGGAACTCGTGGAGGCCCAAAGGGGCAAGCGAGAGTCTCGACCACGACCGCTTCCAGATGAGTGATATTCCCCTGGAGTGGATGATCCGTGAGGTCAAGGCTTGTGACGAACTTGAAGAACATGAAGAGCCCGGTGTCCACTGGTCCCACAGGCTGGAAGAGTTCGAGTCGAATATGAAGGACACGGAGAAGAGGGAGCAGGCGACGGGGGGCTTCATGCACGACTGCCTGTCCTTCGGGTACGGATCTGCCTTTATCAAGGTTCTCCTGTGGAAGCTCATGGGTAAGCATCTCGAGCCGTTTCTGCCCATCACCGCTGACCTTTATAGAATTGTTGCCTTTCATCTTCCGCTGGGAGCTGAATGATTCAAGGACGAATAGAAAACTGCAGGGTTGGGAGCGTCGGGGCTTGCTTCCCAACAGGGGCTCAGCACGCGACATCCCCCGCGGCGCTGTTCTTCATCAATCTGTACTCGACCGGCTCGACGAGTACCCAGATGACTATAAGCCTCAAAACAAACACGGACGTGGCACGTACAAATGCTTTTCGACGGATGGAAAGGTCACGGTCTACGATGAACGAGAAGACACTCCTCAGAAGAAGCAAACGGCAATTTTCAGGATCCACGAAAAGGTTGTCGTGACAGAGAAGAAAGGGAAGAATAAACACTCCACGCAGAAGTCATACAGAGAGCCGGTCTACGAGAGTGACGCTCGTCACCAGACGTATGACTTTAATGACTACGTGCTGTGGCTGGAGGCTCAGGAGACCCAGGCGGCCAGGTGGTATTAGACTAGCCGACTGGCCCATCGGAGATAGGCGACTGACCTGATATTTGACACAAGCTCCTATTTTCTTTGTTCTAGGTGTTGGAGAGAGTATAATGTTTATTCTATTAATTAGGTTGCTTTGACTTGACCTCGTTCTTGTTTGATCTGGCATAGTGGTCATGTCTTGGTAGTTTTATATACAGACGTGTAAGCTCCGGAGTGTAAGGCCTGAGGTCTCGGTAACTTGTTTATCCGCCGGAAAGTCATACTGTTCAAAGGCACCTTCGCTGTTTCTATAGCGCAGGAGACCATGCAAGGGCTGCAAATCTGCGGCCAAGAGATTGGGCCCAGTAGGAAGGGTTGCAGCGATGGCTTACCGCGGGTAGCTGAAAGCCTGTCGCTTCCTTGCACGGCCTATCAGTATCATGTCGATTAGAGCAGCCAAGGCAGATAATACCGGCACGATACGATGTCTGCCAGCCAACGTTTGCCGCATCCATTCATGCCGATGCAAGGATCGCCACGTCAGCGGGCCAAGAGGCATTTGGTCTGTCTTATGAACGCCACATACTACAATGCTATATACGCACCTCGACAACCCGCGTCAGGCCCGTTGGGACTTTACGCATTTAATCTCCCCTATACTGCGTCAGCAGCCGTCCCTCTCAGTATATCTTGATACTTCTAGTGATCGAAGAAAGCACTTGCCCCTTCATCTCGAACATCTTGGAAAAAGCTCCATTTGCCTACTTCACTAATGGACCCTGAGTTATCTTCCTGGCTATCCGTGAAGAAAAGATTGACCCAGGATCGTTTGATAGTGTTGACTGGGATGAATAGGTGGCCCGCTACAAGGAGACAATCAGTCGACATAGCCAGGAAACCAAGCATGCAGCGTCATACTCCCCTGTTGTGGCATATCCCAGTTCCTCCCAAGTGGCCACCGCCCTACTGCCAGGAGCGGTTCAAGACGTTTTTGACGTGCATATGCATGTCATGGAGATTCGCCGTAAAGGCACGGTCGTTGTTCGATTTATCCGCTAAGAGCCAAGTCGTGATGATCGATACTAGGCAATCGCCTAATTTTCAGAGTCCTTCAAGAAGTGATTCAAAATATAGCTTGGACATCTGAAGAGAGGAGATAAAAGTACTGGAATTGCTTTCTCGCCACCCCCTACTGGCAATAAGGCGGACAATGGCTTGTGGCCTTGCAAGGTCATGATGCGAGATGTGAGACTCCTCCACTCTGGCGACCTTGTCCTTCACTGTCGACGTCTAGGGACTCTTGACGGCGCTAAAGATTTGATCCGGCAACGGAAGGTCAATAGTGTCAATAATTAGACAGAGGGAGAGAACGAAAAATATCTAATGAAACGTTTATCTCGCATTCACGAGCCAGGTCACCACAGGCGGGCCCAGAGTTGAGGTTGTTGAGACGGTGTTTAATCTCGTGTTAATTGTGCTGAGAACACGTTTGCCTTTACAGCAAGGCTACCTAACACCTAAGTCCAGCTTATTTTTCAGACGTAAGTACTATTCTTATTACCCTCTAAGCTTTATTTATACTATCTAATAATTTAAGAAATAATACCCTAAGATATTATAGATATAAATATATTTTCTTATATAAAGTTTAGGTTATCCTTAGTAAAGACTCCTATTAATACCCTGAGTATTACCCTCCATTCTCTAAAATGCGACGAGGTCATGTAAACGCTCTAGATACTTAGTCCCATACTAAGCTACTTGTTTCGAAACCTTAGACTATTAGTGGCATAGATACTTCGGAACGAGGATGTAAAATACTGCTATATGTGCTTCAGTCCACATCGCACGACACAGTTTCGGACGAATGTTGTCGTGCTGAAGCTGCCAGTCGCTGGTTTACGGGCGTGCCAGACCTGTCGCTTATCGGTGTTGTCGGCCTTCTCATTGCCCGTTTCTCGTCCCCGATCTCTCACGATATCTAGCGCCATGATCAAGTAGTTGCGGCACCATCATTTACCTGCTACACCAAAGACAAGCCCCAAAACTGATCAACGCTGTTAGGCACTGGTTATCCCTGGTGACTGGCTGCCACACGATCGACCTCTAGTGTCTTGGAGCGCTGGCCCTTTAGTCGCAGTGGAAATCGTACGAAACCAGAGGTTTGTCCTAGAGAGTTATTCCGCAGCATGACCTGACCTATCAACGTTCCCCCGTGAGTTGCTGGTTCTTCTGTTGCTCTTTGGTCTCCTCAATCCTGTGCCGAGCCTCGGCGACAATCGAGAACGTGGCTATGCCAACTTTCGTATTCCCGACCCTCGACGCCATTACGGCAAACACCTCCAACCCTCCAGATCACATAGCACCCGGAATGCATTTTCAACAAGTTTATGTCCCGGCGTTGGCCAAAATTTGGTCTCGTACGAACCACTTACCACGGAGGCACCGTCAAATCCCCAGCAAGTCGGAGTGGCTCAACGAGGAGTCAGGCTATCGGCTTTCGTCTTACGGCGAATGGTTTCTTTGGCGGTAGTTGGAGTAGGAGGAGTCAGTCCCGAGACGGGAGAGCCTGAGAGGCTCAACTTGGTTGTCTGATTTGGGGAGCAGTAAGCTGGATGGGAAATGTTCTAAACACCCGGCTGACTGGTGCAAACGGGAAATCGCTCTGCTCGAGAGAACCCTTGTCGTTGTTCTCCTATGACACGGTCCATCGTCTGCACCCCAGAAACTGTCTGCTCGAGGCTTGGGCTCTGGAGGCGCACATTGCCCAGATTCATTAGAGCGCTCGGTGTTGGAATGAGGCAAGGATCACGATCATCGTGAATTT
>JAVIXY010000266.1:0-41743 GCA_033030565.1 Fusarium nematophilum
CCACCAATACGTCGCCGTGGATATCCTATTGATATCGGCGACAGGTGAGGCTGAGGGAGAGCAGGGCGGTGTCGGGGAGGTGTTCGGCGACTATGAGGATGAGCTCGAGGGGGATGATCTTCAGATCCCCTCTCGGGTCAGCGCGCCGATGTAGACGAGAGAACAGTCCACGGAGGCACTGAAGGAGGCCCATGTTTGCTGGCTAGGATGGAGATGCATGGGCAGAGAGCAGATGAGGGGTATTGCCGATTTACTTATATCTGTCACCAGAAGCACTACCGAAGTTACTCCTGACTTGCATGGCCGCTGCATGATTGTGAAGATTTCTTTGAGAGATGTGGCCTCTAACCGTGAGTCTACATTGGTGGGATCCTTAGAGACCGTGGAGCGACTGCAGTGCATATGCTCTCGGCTCTATTTATTAGGCTCTCAAGATCAAGGTTTGCGGTCTGTGTTGGCATTTAGACCCGCGTCGTTGTAAGGGACACCTATGAGGCCCCAGAACCCCCATTTCAAAGCTAGATAGACATGAAAGAAGCATAGGCCGACGAGGGCGTGCTGATGTTGATGCTTCGAGGGTGCCCAGATTGGCCGGACGACATCGTCACGCGACAGAAGGGCGCCGTATACTGTTACTTACCATATCTGAACATATGGTTCACCAGCGAGCCTGATTTGGCTATTTTGAATATTTTTGATGAAACCGGGTAGTTTCATAGATTCGCAACGATTGATTGCTTCCGGAAAGAGATCTATCCAGATATCAAATAGCCAATTGCAGCCAGCCAGGGGATTAAGCAGCACTCCAGGTAACACGGCAAGAACACAACTTTAAAAGGGAAGAATCGTACCCAATGCCTCGCTGGAAAGCAGTTTCGTATGCGGGAATGAAACATGACGCACACACGTAGACTACGGAGTAAGCTGGTCGGAGCTGGTATCTGCAACGTCGGTTGTTCTCAATATATCCTTGTATGCATGGCACGAGCTCCGACCTTGAGTGTCTTGGAAGCGGAGAGCACTCCATCGGGGACATGAGGCCCGTGTTTCGTAAGTAGCGGCGGGGTTGGTGGAGAGCTGGCGGAGGCAAGTGGAAACCTTGCGGGAGGTTGCGGAGATCGATGGGTCAGTGTCTAATTAGGCTTCGGACTTTTAGATGAGCCGTCAAGCTCCGCCAAGTGTCAAGTGCGTCACATATGATCGACACGCGATCCCTAGTTCGAACCCAACCGAAACCGGCTGTCCGAACCGACGACCGGCTACATTGACCGTGAGCGAACCAGGCGTCATGACCGACGTGATATAGATGTTTCAATTACGCATTGCTATTTCCTTGCCGCCCTCTCTTACTGCCATTGGATACATCAAGCCAACACAATATAACCATAACACTTGTCACACAATAGAGCATCATACCCCAAGGTCCCAAGCTTAAGTCCTGAATGATGTAAGGGGAGTGAGAAGCGGCATGAAATTTCCACATAGTATCTGTCCATGATTAATTGCAGAGTCCTTTCAATTCCGTAGCGACTATTCTAAGCATCTCCAGCAGCTAGTCGTTGAAACATCGCTGGGCCCGACTTGGCAACATCAGTCTTGACATCGTAGTCCTTCTCGTCCACCACCCTCTCCCAGTTATCCCTCACAGTCTCAACGCTCCATTCCCCATCCGCAGAGCCCAAGAAGCCCTTCGTCTCAGCCAAGAAGAACCGAGTAACAAGCTTGCCAACCGCCCCGAACGCATCCCCAGTCACCTTGTTATCCTCGTGAACCAACCACGCCACCGTCGGCGCCACATGGCTGGATGGCATGTACTTCTCCATGAACGAAATCGTCTGCTCATCCTGGACGTGATCCTTCGCGCCGGGCGTGAGGCCAATCGGCGCAACAGAGTTGACCAAGATGTTGTGCGGCGCGCCCTCGATGGCGATAGTCTTTGTCAGTCCAATGAGGGCCATCTTGGAAGCCCCATACGCCGCCTGCTGAGCTGCGCCGATCATAACAGGCGACGTGATCATTACGACGCGGCCGTACTTTTGCTCCTTGAAATGCGACCAGGCGGCGCGCGTGACGTTCCAGGCTCCTACGAAGTTGACATTTAGGATATCTAGGAGCTGCGAATTGGTCGTGCTCTCAAAGGCGGACGGGATCGAGAAGCCGGCGTTGTTGATGACGATGTCGACGTGGCCGAAGGCGTCGATTGCGGCCTTTACGAGGGCTTGGGCTACGGCCTCGTCGGCGACGCTGCCGACGTGGGAGATGGCCTTGCCGCCGGCCGAGGTGATGTCGTCAAGGGTCTTTTGGGCGGTTTCAGGGGTGGTGCTGTTGATGACTACGGAGGCGCCGAGGCGAGCGAGGAGGAGGGCGTACTCTCGTCCAAGACCACGGCCGGAACCAGTAACGATGGCTACGCGGCCGTCGAATCGAAGGGTGTTTGACATGATGGGGGTGTGGGTGATTCGAGAGGAAGAGTGTAAGATAGTGGTTGATGTCTTGGTAGCACAGCATTTAAAGACTCAAGACTCCTTTTATAATATCTAATTCTGCCTATTCTCCGCAAAACCTCGAGTTCTCTTGAACCAGGCCCCCTCCGCAGACAAAAAGCCTCTCCGCTCCATCCCCAGAAGAATGAGCTCTACAATGCCTATGGAGATATTGATGTCCGCGGAGTTCCGATGGAGAGAGCTGCGGAGTTGGCGGAGTTGGACTGGGAGAACCGGAGATCGGTGAGGAGCCCCCCTGAAAGGCCTGAGGGGGGTCTTTCTTAGCTCAGGTTATATTGTTTGCAACCCTTTGGTCATGGCGGCGTATAAATTGCCCAGGACAGTCCGAACGACCCGGTCTTTGAAGATGGTCGCCCCGAGTCCATGGAAAAATGGAGATTATCGGGGTCCAACATCCTGCGTTGAACCGCTTGGACTTAATACCTCCCGTGGAGCGCTTCAGATCCAAGCAATCGAACCGCTGGCCACAACTATAACAGAGGGGAGGTTCTACAAATTGTGCCTTTCCTTCAAGGAGTGTCATGTTGGTATCTTGTGCAAGGGCATCGTGGTAGACCAAGGATCTCTGCTGAGAAGGTGGCTGGAAAAGACTGAATTGATACAAAAGTACCTATAGCTAGTATGGAATATCAGAACAATCTGCATTTCATAATCTCCGTTGGCGCTTGATTCTCTCCTTATTACGAAACGCGCGCACTGAACCCGAAAACTCGCATGCGTACAATTAGACTTTGAAACACCTCCCACGCCTTGCTGTTTTTGTCCTTAGACCTGGCTGCATGGACAACTGCCGATGTCAAGTCCGCCCGTCTGCCGGGGGTGGGTTTGTTCCCGTCTCCGACGCTCACCTTTAAAAGACCAAGAGACCGACATGAAAACAAGAACAACTCACAGGCATCGATTCCCATCAAGAAGTTCTTTAATCCTCGAAGTTAATAGCAATGTCTACATCTTCCGAGCAACCGTGGTGCACTTGCTGGCAAGACAGCCATCGTGACGGGCGGCTCACGAGGCATAGGCCGAGCCACCGCCATCCACTTTGCACGAAAGGGGCTGGACAAGATCGCAATCACATACGTCTAAAACATTGAAGCAGCCCAAGTCACCATCGACGAGTGCCGCCGCCTCGGCGTCAGCAAAGCCATCGCCATCAAAGCGGACCTCCTCGATCCTCAGTTCGGCACCCTCGTCATCAAGAGCGCCCTCGAAGGCCTCGGCACTTCGACCATCGACATCCTCGTTAACAACGCTGTCGTGAACGCCATGAAGTTCTACCAACCCGTCGACGAAACAACTGCAGACATGTTCTCGAGTCTCATGCAAGGCAACGTGTATAGCTCGATGGCAGCCACGATAGAGTGCATGGCACACTTCCCCCCCAAGGGCGGCAGGGTCATCAACATCTCGAGCGCGGCGGCCAAGATGGGCAATCCTTCTCCCACGGTTGTGTACGGTGCTACCAAGGCTGCGCTCGAGAGCATCACGAGGTCGTATGCGAGGGAGTTTGGGGTGTCGACGGGGGCCACGTTCACGAGCGTCTCGGTGGGGACGACCGACACGGATGCGTTTGAGGCGGCGAAGGAGTCTGTTCCGGAGGAGTACCTGAAGACTCAGATGAACGAGGCGACTGCTGCGAAGCGGCTTGGGACTCCGGAGGATATTGCGTATATTGTTGGGTTTTTGGCGAGCGAGGAGGCGAGGTGGATCAATGGGGCGAGCATCAGTGCGAATGGAGGGATGAAGGAAGTGCTGGCGGCTCTCGGCTAGCCTTGTGGCGTTGATTACGAGCGTTTCTATAGATCGGGAGTAGTGCCACGGTTAGGGTCGCTTGAGTCTACGTTTCAGAGCTCATGGATATGGCCGGGAGAGTAATCGAAGGTATGCACAATGATCGATGGTTGTCGGAGTTACCAGCTCAAAGAACGGCCCCTATCATAAGTCTACTGGATAGGAGAGCGCGGTGACCAACTCGCGGTTGAAGGTGAGTAGCTGTTGCAACGTGACATGTTCCGCTGGATATCGCATGGCAACATCCATCTACCGGGTTTGCGTGGCATTTAGAGTGGTGCTTCAATGTGTAAAAGACACTGCAATCTTTCCTACTGTCTGAGGCTGCGTCGTGTTTCCCCATCTGGTCAATCGTGGACCTGCGCTTAGTTTAGTCGAGTTAATAAGACGTAGATGTTCTGACTATCTCTTACATAGATTTGTTCGATAGAAACGGTAGCAGTCATTGGGCACACCCACGTCAATCAAATTCTAAAGGGGATAATCAACGCCTATCATTCCCTTTCCTGGGGGAACCTCAAGCCACAGCGCTTCTCACTTGGTCCTGATTGCTCTACTCCGTATCTTGCATGGTGGCATTCTTGACCCGCTGCAGGGGACTGCTCTGCTAATAAAGCACAGGCTTCCTCGCAAGTTAGAGTGTAGTACCTACTGGGGTTTGAATGCCTTTTCTATCTTTGCCCATCAATTACTTTCAAGAGACAATGCATATCCTTGAACTTCTTACAGTTCTCTTGGCAGCCTCGGGAGGGGCTGCAACAGATGTCATCGCGGTAGATTGTCCTTCTACTACGGGCAAGATAGCGACATTGCTGACAGTTTCTACTAAACAGGCTAGAGTCTATAGCCAGCCGAATTTGCAAGGCAAAAGCAGAGATGTGATTGGTTTCGGATGCGTCAACGTCGACTCTGGGTATGTCCACAATATGCTTGACACGTCTTCACTATGTCTTCAGTTAGCTAACTAGGACCAGAGGTTTCAAGCCCCAGAGCATTCACCTGCGGAAAAGAACTTTCTGCTACACCTACAAGGGGAGAAACTGCGGCGGTTCACACATTTACATGGCACGGGACGTTCCCGATCTTTGGAGGCATGGCACGATGAAGTCAGTCCATTGTTACGATGCTTCTAATTAACTGACGGTTGAATGTTGCCGACCGCTCACAGGAGATGCTCGCGAGAGTGAAAGTACAACGAGAATAGGGGATAGTGGGAGATTAGAGTCGGCCAATATAGCAGGAAGCGACTCCGAAGGGTGACGCCAACTGCCATGCTCAGACGATCCGCACATACAATTCGTTGCCCAGTCAGGTTGAAGAACAGACAAGGGATCTCGTGGAAGGAAATGCACGGACAATTCACAGCATATTATCCCGGGCGGACTGCAGGACGCGCTGCCAAACTGAAGGGTAGACAGGAATGATGCCCGATAGTTTTCGGCGGTTTGGACTACGTTCCGCCTCGTCGGCGGTGAATGGACTCTTTGAAGAGACTGTCGGTCCTTTGGCGGGTTCTCGCATGGTCTGGACCGGACGGTTCTGCATGGCAGGGATCTATGGCGATATGCAGACGAGAGGCTGAGTTTGATGAATGGGGACGAGGACGAGGACAAGGCGCAGTCAGGTGCAATTGGGTCAAGTACAGTTAGAACAAAGAACTGTGCCGCCCAACCCTGGTGCCGTTGCCGCGTCGGGTGAGCGATGCGAGCCGGCCGATCGGCGAGACCTCCCGACGCCGTTAGTCTGGCCGGGAGCTGCGGGTCACAGCGGGATGTAACCCAGTTCCGGTCCACAGCTAGCCCGTCTGAACCTAGTTCGGGGCGTACCGCGGAGAAAAGGAGCCATCCAATCGTCCGTGAAAATCTAGAGGCGGGTCTTCGACAGACAGCCGCTAACATGGCGGCACGGCTCGTCGCCTGAACAGTACCCTGGTCTCTTCCTTCTTTTCGCCGTGCCAGGCTCTCCAGATGCTGCGAAAAGAACCTAAAATGGACGAGTTCACAGACAGGCCATCCAACGGTGTCTCGAGGCCAGTCGTTTGCAGCTCTTGGTAGAGCTTGTTGACGTTATGAGCACGCTGTTCAACAACAACCAAGCGGACGTGGGTAATCACGGTACTCCCCAGCACATACTATCATTCTCGTAGCAAAGCGGTTATTAGAGAGGGTAGGTTGAGGCGGGGGCTGAGGGATTTTGGTGGTGGCCCAAAAGTGGCGAGGGACGTTAACTAGCCAGGGACATGGCAACACTTTGCTGCAAAACTGTAAAGCTATCCCACGGGGCAGATGCATGTCCAAAATCGCAGAAGGAGAAGGTGATATTGCATTAGTGTTGAGGACGGGATCCAGCTTCTTGGCGAAGGACAGGCAACTGTTGGCCTCTTGCTGGTATGTCTCCAGTCTATAGGCAGGTAGGTGGAATAATCGATGTGCCAGGGGTGTCGTGAGCACGGAAAATAAGGTCCAATTCGGAGAAGCATATAGTGCATGGGGCGCCTGAACCGGGATCCCGTTAGTCTAAGCAAGCATGGAGACGAAAATGGATTCTGAGTCTGGCTGGGAAAGAGTCTCAACCAAGGCAACAACAATTCCTCGCATTCCACCCAAGCAAAGCTATTGCCGATATTCCGAACAGATCACAACCCTTTGGGAGCGAGCAGGGATGAAGATGGAGGGCATTGCTCCCCTCTTGCATGACCTGGCCAGCTTGGAAAGCCAAACTCGGACATGAGAAGGACGGCTCATCTGTGCTCGTGGTCTTGACCAGGCCGGATGCCGGTGGAGTGGAGGATCAACGGTCGTCAACAGAGTGAAAGAGGTCATCGAAGCAACGCCGCACTTGGTATTGTAGGTCTACGCAGTTTGAACAAGCTGAAATCTGAACCTTGTAGTATGCAGTTCCTCCAATTGCCATCCCCGCGTCCTTTGTCCCTGACACTATTTCACCAGCAGATAACCATTCCCGGCTTCTCGGCGCAAGCTACAAGATAAGTTTTGGTAAGTAAATAGAGCTATGTCAAGATAGCCGCAAGGCTCGCAGGTGGAAGATACGTACTTCCGTGATGCCTACCACCAGAACCATTGGTCCAGTACGAGCAGTCTCGTTTGTCGTTCAGGATAGTCTGCGTGTTCATGACGGTGCATGCTTCATGTACCCAGACTACATGGCGTAAGCAAATTAGATTTAGTTCAAACTGGATCAACTAGGGCGATCCCAAAGGTCCACCACTCACCGCCTCTGATCCTGTAGATCTCGTTGTTGGCAACCCACACTCCGTTGCCATCTTGAGCCCAGCCGTGGGAGCCGCCTGCGAGGGACAGGACGGCGGGAATGATGATGGAAGTAAAGCGCATTTTGAGAATATGTAGAATGTTCCAAAGAGATGCGTTTGATTTCTGGGGAAATGGGTTGGACTGTCGGAGAAAGGGCTGTGTCTGGCTTTGGAGTGATGTTCTTTTTCATCAGCGAGGAGGTCGGTTTATATAGTTTCAACTTTCAAGGTCATCTCTTGGAAAACCCATTGCTTCCATGATAGTCCCTTTGCCGCATTCGCCAAGGAACTAGCTCTTCGATCTCCCATATCTGATGCCCTTGCCTTCGCATATACGAGAGAAGAGTGGTCTGGTCATGCGTCCGCATGGCCTTCTGAGAGTCGGAGCGGCCGTTCCCTGCACACTTCCGAAAAGCAACGGCCGAGGTTGGCGATTTAAAGTTTAATACCGAGCCTATCAAGGGCTCGGGATGAGCCAGGGGCAGAAGGCAGGGTAGTATCCGTAATGTCACGGTAAACCTGCCGGGGCTGGAGGCCTTTGCCCGCCAAGACCCTAAACCCAGATAGAGATGCACGAGAATACATTTGCACAAGCGCGATGTCTAACTGGCCTTGATGCAGAGATTAACTATCCGTGATACCAACTCTTTGAGTATTAACAACTATAATTACGAAGTCTTTGCCCTGGATATTAATGTCGACATGGCACCCGAGTGATGCTCAACAATCATAAAAGCTGCAGTCGTGATGTTCGCCAGAGACAACCTGCGTGGAGAGAGCAGAGAGTGAACCAGAGGTGGCACCCTGCTCCCCCTGAGGATGTCAGGTCTCCTTTCTTCTTACGCAGTGGATGCAAGTATGAAGACATTGCACATATACTTGAGGTATGTGAAAGTGAATCAGCGTCTTCAATGCCCTTCTAGCATCTAATAGACTGCCCTACACAACTGGTAAATTCGAGACTCTTAGCAACATTCCAGAACACGCGCCAAGTTCCGAAGATGTAGTTGTTTAAATCTATACACAACTCAACTAACATCCCCACTGTTCCTCCTCCGCAGATACTCGACAAACGACCGCAGCGATTGCGGAGCGTCGTCCACCTCCATCAACACCTCAACCATATTCAGCCCCTTCCCCTCCTTGAGCTCCTCCCTCTGCAAAACAGCCCTCAGCTCACCCCAGTTCGTCGCAGAAAATGTCCGAACCGGATAAGAAGGATCATTCTTCGGTGCCCCAAAGTAACTAGGTGCCTCTAGATTCCTCCATGGCTGAACATCATTATAGGTCTCATCGAAGCCATGGATGATCCTCTCGATCGTGTACCCATTGTTGTTGAGCACAAAAATGACAACGTCCAACTTGTTCCGGATAATATCGCTGATGGCCTGCGCAGTCATCTGAAGACTCCCGTCGCCTTCAAACAAGATTGTCCGACCGGGGAGACCTGTGCCCTCGTTCAGCATCTGCCTCTGAGCAAGCGAAGCCCCCTGACAGGCAGCGAGCATGTATCCGATCGAGAGCCAGATTGTAGAGTTTATGACGGTTGTGTCATCCGGGAGGACGAGGCTCTGGCCGCCGTAGGAGGCTGTGCCGGTTTCGATCATGACGATGTCGCCTGGCTGGATGAAGTTGGAGATGAGGAGCCAGAATGAGTATTGATCCACGATGGACTCGTCAGCTGGTATAGGTAGCTTTTTGAGCATAGTTCTGAGTGAGAGGCAGCTCTTGGGGTAGGGCTCTGGAATCGAGAGTTTTGTGGTCTCGAGTCTTCTCAGCAGCTTGTTGAGTGCGGACTTGATGTCGAGGGCGCGATGCTCGGTGTCATGACCACCCAAGTGAATAGAGTGCTTGTCAAAAGTTATCGTGGTTCGGGGATCCGGAATAGCAGTGAAGCCAAACGTGTTGGTCTCGGAGTTGAGGGCTCCAAAACGAAGGACCAGATCCCGAGTGTTGGCCCACTCCTGGTGCGCTGGTTCCCCAGCCGATCCGAGGTGCACGCCATGGAAGTTGGCCAGGTGTTCGCTAACAGGGCCCTTCCCACCGGGAGAGGTGAGAGTAGGGATGCCAGTCAGTCTGGCCAATTCGTTGACCTCGTTCCTGATTCCGAACCTGGCGGTGAATGCATCCACCAAAATCATTGGCTTCTCGCTGCTTTGGATCCGAGAGACAAGGTTATCCACTACCTCGTCCTCAAACGCATCATCGTATCCTGGAATCGAGAGATCAAGCGGCGAAGCAGGCGCTAAAACCTTCTGCTTGACCATGTCAGACGGTATCTCGATGTACACCGGCCGGCTCTGCCAAACACACTCCCTAAGCGTCGCATCAATCATCTCAGGAGCCGTCTCCGCCTTTACAAGATTTGCCTGCGCAACCGTAACAGCCTTGTACATATCTGCAAACACCCTGAAGTTGCCATCGCCCAAGGAATGATGCAGACAAGCACCGGCCTCTTGCGCCGCTACAGGAGGTGTCCCGACGATGTGCACCACGGGAGCCTTTTCAGCATAGGCGCCTCCAATGGCGTTGATGGCCGACAGTTCTCCCACGCCGAATGAAGTCACTAAGGCGCCGATGCCTTTGATCCTGGCGTAGCCGTCTGCGGCGTAGCCCGAGTCAAGCTCGTTGGCGTTGCCCACCCAGTGGATGCCGGTTGGCTTGAGGTAGTCCAGCACGGTGAGGTTGTAGTCTCCTGGGACTCCGTGGACGGAGCGGAGGCCGAGTTCGTAGAGGCGTCTCCAGAGGTATTCGGCTATATCGATACGGGGTGCCATTGTGCGGGAGAGTCTTGAGATACTTGGGAGTTTGGACTTGATTCGATGTCGGGGATTTGATGTGAGGAGAGCAAGGACATTCATCCCAGAACAAGTTGAAGTTTTCAAATATTTCCCATTCGGTGACTACATACTTGAACACCAGTTCTTAAGTAGCCTTGATTATCAAAATTTCACTGCTGTTGTTAAAATCGCCCTTCAGGATCTGGTATCCACATTGCGCCCAACGAGTCGATTTCGCCTTTTGATAGTGTCTGTTATCCCGCATCCAACCTGTGATATCCGACAGCTGATCCAATATGTTCAACCCTCTTAAGAAACAATCTTCCGATTTGTCATCTCAAAGGGGGGCGATATTTTGAAGTCATTGTCAATTGGTGAATGGTTTCCCTCCTCACGTGACTGCTTCGAAGCTTGAAATTTGTGTTAGAGATTTAAGTTGATTATCATAGTAGTCACATGACAGATTATAGGGCACAGCGTAGTTAAGTTGGCATCGGGTATGTGTATTCGCTCTTTGGTTGTCTAATTGATCCCCCTCATTAATCGTCCGTCCCCCTCTTTCATTATATATACTTCATTAAATCATCCTTCTCTTTCATAAAATCATGTCGCTTTCCTTTCCTTTGTGTTCATTCCCTAAGCAACAACCTGGATGCTCTGGTAGCTGCCCGACTGATCGCCATAGATGTACTCCCTCACACTCTTGGTAGTGGGAGCATCACCACCGGCGTAGTCGACAATGGAGATGCTCTTGTAGTAGCCCGAGAAGGGACCCTGGGAGTAGTCGGCCAGACCGCCAGCCCAGATGATGGTGCCCGGGGAAGCATCGGGCGATCCACCCGTCCAGGTGCCGAGCTTGATCTGCATGGGGCTCTGGGGGAAGGCGAAGCCGCCTTTGGCCTCCTCGTAGGTCAGCGTGCGGACGACCTGGCCGTCGATGATCCACTGCACGGCCTTGGACGTCCACTCGATGGAGTAGACGTGGAACTGGCCCGTGGGGTTCACGACGGGGTGGAAGGCGCCGCGGTCGTAGGTTGAGACGTCGCCCTTGCTGAAGTAGTTGCTCTGGACTTGGGCGTTGTCGCCACCGATCCACTCCCAGTCGATCTAAGCAAGTTAGTAAGATTGCTTTTTAGACATGAGTAAAGAGTTGAGACTTACCTCGTCTAGGTTGTCGGACTGGAGGACTGCACTTGTGATGATGCCCACGCCTGGCGAGGCCTGCACCTCCACATCGACACGGCCAAAGAAGATGTATTTGCCCGTCTCAATCGTGGGTGCTACACCAGCCCCAGCGATGGTGAAGACAGCGCCATTGGCACCGTACTCGATTGTCGTGCCGTCAACGGCAGTAAAGGCCTCGCAGGCTCCCTTTGTGAAGTCGCAGTGGACCGTGTCCTTACCAAAGGCAGGGTCCGGAGGGCATGCTGTCAAAGTGTCAGTCAAGTGTCACTCGAGGCAGTGTAACGTCGGACAATGGGACTCACTCGAAGTCAGAGGGTTACACTTGGTAAAGGTCTGTGCCAATGCAGGCGCCGCAACGGCGAGGGCAACAGAGAGAGCCTTGTGCAACATCTTTGGAAGGTTTTCTTTGGATGTAGTGAAACGGAAGAACTGCAGATTTTTTATCGAGACTGTGAAGTTAGAATAGAGGAGAGGGGGGATCGAGGACGTACTGGTCGGTCTTTAAGTGAAACTTGCAATGGGGTGTAGAGGGCGGAGGTTGGATTGGGGATGGCTGGCTCCCTCAGCCCCCAGCCTCCCAGCCTCGGTTTATATGGGATCAGTTGATTCGCTTGGCGGGCCATCAGCCTCCTCGTATTCCCTGCTCATGCGTCGACTAAGCAACCCGCCTCCAAGCCACTCCCTGAGCGGGAATGCATTTCTCCACTGCAGCAATCCCTGTTCGTGTGGTCATCACAGCCAATAGCGGGCCTCTAGTGTTGGCACTAGGGTCAGCCACCCTGGTCCTCCCCTCAAGAACCCCCGAAGAGAGAGCTGCAATCGCCGAACTGGTTATCCGGACCTCCGTACGCGCAATCATGTGAGACCACCAGTTGCTACGGCAAACTCGTGTAGCTAGACGAAGCAGACTTTGCTCGTCGCTGAGGGGCTTTTCCCCCGTTCGTTCGGAGCTCCACGAGCCCCCCAATACGAGGCTTTTCGACTGGCGCGCCCAGGATTCTAGATCGGTCGCTCCGTCTTATGGCGGGCTGATTGCAGGAATGGCTTATCCAGCCGCAGTCTAACTACAACCAAAGCGCAATGAGGGGTCAGCAACAAAGGGTCCTGCATCTGACGTCAGGTCATGGAGGAGCCAGATCGTAGTCGATAAAACCCCGTCCTTTTCCGGGGTCAGTCCGTCCAGATTTGAACACGAATGAGATGTGATCGTCGCTGGAATTGACCCGTTGCGGCGACTCGAATGCATCCGGACGGAAGGCTGCCTGCAAAGCAACGTCGCAAGTGAGAAAAGGCCTCACTTTTGCAGATGACTGTACGTCCGCCTTTTCGTTTTGTTTCTGTCAAGAGCATGGATTACCGCTTGATCTTCTCGAGCCCTATCATTATGAAATCATTGATTAACGCGCATGAACTGATGGTCCCAGGCGGACTGGTGGATACGAGACGATCTCTTGCTCCACTTGACATCCCCTCCTCGGCAACCGTGTCCCTGCGATGAGGGGCTGCGGTATCGTGATCTCAAGTGGGTTCATTGAATACGGTCTCGGGTTTTGAGTCAAAGATGGTCCAATTCTCAGGTTAGTTAGGGTTTGGCCTGTTGCGCCCGGGTTCAAGTTCCTTGACAATTTAGAATATGCCCTGTCGTGGGGCTGATCGGCTCAGATCTATGAGCGCAAGTCTACGGATCATCTGACAACTTATGAGAGAATAAGGTAGGCGTAGGGCATAAAATATTGCTTTTGCGGGTACCCATGGGTGTCGCGATACCTTTTGTTCTACTTTATCTAATATGACTCTAAAGGTATAGAGACACCCATGGGTACCCGCAAAGCAATATTTTATGCCCTAGGTAGGCGTCTCGAAGAAGCTACACAATCTCTTCATCGACGAGGATAACTGCCAAAAAATTCCCTTAATTTGTTATTCTAGAGACTCCTGGAAGGCCTGGGTACCGTGTCTGTTTCTACGCAAAGCCATAAGGCACGATGACCAGGACGTGCAAGTTCGATAGTAATGCTTAACCCTGACACTTATTACTCCACGCCAAATTCTCATTCATCTTGGAAATTCCATAACTATTTACCCACCATATACAGCCCACCTAGTAGCCGCCCACCCGAGCCGGACACGGCCCCGGCTGTGTCCCCATTGAGCTGTGCATATATATCCCTTGATGGTCACCCCAGTAAAACTGCAAAGTCCCAGGATAGAAGAACTTGGGCTTCTCTGACCCCGGCCCTTCTGGATTCTCCTGTCCCTCGTAGAACCTCCAGGAAGTCGTGTTGGCCGGATTGATCCACACCATACCGGAAGGGTGTCGATAGTTGAAGGACCTAGGCAGAACTTTTGGAACCCAATCATCGCCATTGGTAACTCCAGTGTATCTCCCCTTGAAAACCTTGTCGAAAGCGTCTGCGAAGATGGGGTTACCCACTCGAGGAGGGCCATACGCGATGACCTCCTTGATGACATCGCCGAACTCGAGATCTATAGACAAAGCACCCAGCAAGGCTATGGCGGCACCTTGGCTGTGACCAGTCACGATGACCTTGTCGTGGGGGTAGCTTCGCAGAGCCTTTGAGAGTCCCCGCCTGACGTCGTCCCAGCCGTCAGCCCAAGCGACCTGGAACCCTTTAAAGACCTTGGCTCTCAGTGGGAGATCCAATGCCTTCCTGGGCAGCACCTGGAGGACGTCGACGTCATGGGCAATGGAGACGAGGCTCGAGATGTTTGTCCCCATGTAAGCGACAATGATACCCAGGCTCTTGGAGTGGTAGATGTTTGTGCGTTGGATGGTGTCGCCGTTGTCGAAGGAGTACAGCAAGGTTTGATCCCCAAACTTGACACCGGGCTTGTTATGGGCGTCTCCGCAGTAGGTGTTCTGCACCGATGCGACGGTGGAAGTGAAGTCCCATAGCGGAAACGGTAGATTGTTTTCTGGCATGCTGGTGTATGTGGGTAGGGCGTTGACAGGCCCGGCAAGGTTGGCCAACAGAGCGAATACCGCAGCGAAAATTTGAAAGAGAACCATGTTGAGAGAGGCAGAGGAGGATGAAGTCGAGGAATGCATCTATTCTGAAGATTGACGATGCTTACACGGGAACGACGGTGATTTATAGGCATTTGCTCCCCTTGTGAGGAAACCTGCAATCTCCTCCATACAGACCGCCTGGAGAACGGTAAACCACATGTCATGTCTTGTTCAAGGGCCATAAGCCGATTCCGGGGCTCGACCGCCGTCCAAGGCAATGACCGAGATGCTGCTTCGTGTTCAGGTCATCTAAAGACCGGAACTCGGATGACCTTGGCTATTTAATCACGCTTACTGACCAATGAGGCGAGGAAAATAAGAAAAATGTATGTAGTTTCCCGTGTCGATGCCGATCTACACGTTCAGCTGCGGAGCCTGACAACGTATTTTGGTAGACTAGCTATGCATCTCGGTGCTCTTCAACCAAAGCTCAGCTTTCAGCTCCGCGTCTCGGTAGTCATTTACGGAGACTGAATTTTTTACCCTGTCTGTTAATATTTCTTAATCTTCCTCAGAGACAATTATCATTTTCTTCCAACCCTCTCGTGCTTCTGAGGGATAGATCCGGGGTCATAGCATTGAGTAACCCAGCAGCACGCGATGTCAGGTAATTATTAGCTCTCCAATCAGACCACCAGTTCTATATAAAATATCTGATAGAAAAATCATACTATAGTAAATTTCCTTTTTTTTTTTTTTCTGTAATTAAACTTAGTGCCTGTTGTTCTCACGTTTTGTTCTCTCTCTGCGGGTCTCACGGCAAATCTGGCCTTGCCTCTCAAGCGATGAATGTGAGGGATCTATAAACATGATACAGAATCAAGACCCGCCACACTTGAATAAACAGTCATGGTGACTACATTTATTGCTTTGATTCTTCAACTCAGCGGCTATCTTATTCTGGACTTTCCCACTGGAGACAGTCGGCACTATAACAGACGCAATCTTCATTCTGGCTCCATGGCGATGCCGAGGCCCATGCTATAGCGCGCTTAGCTGCCTCGATAGCGTGTGTCGATTGAGTCAAGACTCCCTTGTCGCGCCCCCAAAAGGTCCACATCATCCTGGGGTCCGAGGCGAGCGTTGCGAATCCCTCAGGGCTGAGTAACAGGCAATGTTACCCTTCAGAGGTCGGCTCGGATTTAAACTTGAAACGGGAATGTGGCTTAGTTCTTAGCGTGAAGACTGGAGAATCCATCAGGAATACATCTATAAATAGTGCTAGTCTACAGAGTGAAAGAAAATAGACAGCTTATTGATCGGAAGCTATAATTCCTTCCAGCCCTAGAGCAGTCGTGGCATTAGCTTGGGTGTGTTAGCAAATCTAAATTGGGTTCTAATAAGAAGTCTAAACCAGACCCATATTTTAGGAATAAATCTTTACTAGGTGTCGCTTCCCTTTATTTATTACGATTATCTACTATTAGTGTTGTATTTCTGCTCCTATAGGCCAACAGTTAGACGTGGTGGGATATCTCAAGGCGTCGGTCGTCTCCCAACGTATGGCTCGGAAATCCTCACATTCCAATCGCTAGCTACAGTGCAGACGGCTGCGCCAGCTAAAGTCACTTATGTATTATTAGGTCCTTAGGTATAGTGGAAGCAACTTGCCCTTAAATAAATAAGAAGCAGTTTGCATAATCTTTGAGTCCTATTAGAGATTCATAAAGCTATATACGTAGCTGGCACCCAGTCGCTACTATGCAATACGAGCAAGTGATCGAGACTCAGGCTGAGACCCAGTGGCAGAGCTCATGATCCCAGCATCTCCATTTCATTTTCGTATCCTTTCGTAATTAGAGAGGATAGATCCCGGCCAACAGAGGCTAAATAGGGACAGGAGGTGTTGCCGATAGCGTCTAGATAAGACTCGGGAAACTAAAGAGACCGCTAACGGGAGGGTATATGCATTACTTTAATATAAGATCTTAAGCGCCAGGAGTAGAACAAAATGAGACCGGCGTTACTGTTATGAACACTTTAACTTCGTCCCTAATAAGCCGATTTGCATTATAAACCCAGCGAAGGCCGGGCGGATTGCAGAGACTCGGAGCGTTGACCAGGGAAGAATCATGTAACATAGAAACTAAATCCGCTCGAAAAGGAAAGCCATTCGAGGCACAGCGGACAGGGGTATACGACAACTCCCCGTCGCCGGCCAAATACAACGTCCAGGGGTCCACCTCAACCCCGAGATTCCGGGCCCTGTCGGATGCTAGTGGGTTCCGGACTGCCCGAGGCGGAGCATCGGCATGATTCCTGTGTAGCCTCGAATCTCGGAGAGAACTTTGGGAATATCATTATAATTAATACGACGGTGGAGTCTCTTAATCCTGGAGACATAAGGGCAGTTGTAGTTGTGAGAGCGGCCTGATAATTACATCCATTCAATGCTGGCTGCGTCCTTCTCTACCATTCCATCTGGTCCTCGGACATCGCCTTCATTTCTCACCCATATCAAACACCATGCGGACTCCCTATCCATGGACCTTGATACTGCTGCTTGCACGCAGCAACACCGCCTATCCAACTGTTCAGCTCCCATACGCAACCGTCATCGGCACCAATAACTTCACCGGCGTCGACAGCTTCCTCGGAATACCCTTTGCCAAAGCCGGGCGTTTTGAGAAGCCTTTACCTATCACGGACCAGCTCGGTATTCTGAATGCCACCAGTTACGGGCCCCAGTGCATCCAGGGCCCGTCCCTCACCGTACCGCCCGAGGGCCTGGACGAGATTGGCGGGATACTAGAAGCCTTGTCAGTGGTTATGCCTGATCGCCCTGCTCCCCAGTCGGAGGACTGCTTGAGCATCAACGTCCAGGTGCCTTCTGGATATGACGCCAGGAACCACGGCAAACTTCCTGTACTCTTTTGGATCCACGGCGGTGGGTTTTCTATCGGTGCTAGCGCTCTCGCGACGCCAGGATCCCCTTTGAAGGTACATTCAGCCGTTGTTGTATGCTACCTTGACTGACCAAGTGGTAGGAGGCGCTATACCAGGGAGGATACTTGGTCAACAGATCCGTCGAGATGGGTCAGCCCATCATCTTTGTCTCGGCCAACTATCGCCTGGGAGTTTTGGGGTTTCTCGCCGGGAAGGAAATGACCGAGGCGGGAGTATCGAATCTTGGACTCCAAGATCAGTATGTCTAACCTGAACGAAGAGTCGTGTCTAAGGCTAAATCCTTCCAAGGCGTGCTGCTCTACACTGGGTGAACGAGTACATCAGCCTATTTGGAGGAGATCCCAAAAAGGTTACGTTGATCGGTGAAAGTGCCGGTGCCATATCCATCGCCACTCAGATGGTCATGAACGACGGTGATAACGAACGCCTCTTCCGCGGCACCATGATGTTCTCGGGCGGTAGCATGAAGCTAGTAGACTCCCAGACCGTCGGCCAGCCCATCTTTGATCAGGTCGCTAGCTCAACCGGCTGCGGCAATGCTAAGCACAAGCTAGAATGCATGAAGAGTGTCTCGACTGACGTCGTCAAGAGGGCTGGAGAGGAATTTCCTGGTCTGTTCTCGTGCCGGGCCACTGACGTCCTCTGGTTTCCCCGTCCGGATGGCGTCACTCTCAAAGACTCGCCGCATAGGCTGCTCAGGCAAGGCAAGGTTGCTCGTATTCCCTACGTCATTGCAGATGTTGAGGATGAGGGGACCTTGTTTGCTGCCTTTACTCAGCTCAACGTCACCACAAAGACTCATGTGCGAGACTTTTTCTCTGGATTCTTCAAAGGGGGCACCTCTCCAGAAGACCTTGATGCCTTGCTCGACCTGTACCCTGAAGACCCTGCTGCTGGATCTCCGTACGGTACAGGGAATATTACATTTCTTGGGCCACAATTTAAACGTCTGGCCGCCATCATTGGAGACGTTACTGTAAGAACTTCGTTAATCGATTTCTCATCATTGCGTCACTGACAATCTACTATAGTTCCAAGCCGGGCGCCGGCACCTCCTCAATCACGCCCATGGAGAGCGCTCTTACACATGCCTCATTCAGCAAGATGCGAGCAGATACGACAACCTACCCAGCTTCGGCAACGTGTCTGCCCTCAAGGCTCTCGGCTCATTCCACGCATCAGACTCGGGACTCAACATCTTTGCGACGCTCCCGCCCTCAGTTTCAGCCAATACGCTCAACATCATGTCTTCCATCGTTGCCTTTACCAATTGCTTGGATCCTAATGGCCAAGGTCTGCCGAATCTATCCAGGTGGCCGGCCTGGAACCCGAAGGACAAGCACATGTTTAAATTTGCCGAGTCTGGCCCGTCCGTGGTTAGAGATGACTTCCGAGCAGCTTCGCTGGACATGTTGAATAGGAATCCTGACTCTTTTCTTACCTGATTCACGTTGGGACATATTCTCAGCCGGTCCTGGCGATCTTGGTCGTGGAAATCCTCAGTTTACACCAGAAATCCGGCTGAGTGAATAATAAAGTGAGCGTTTTATACCCTCTTAATCTCGAACAGTATCTGGTCTTAATAAACCTCCGCAACCTTGGTCAGTCGGCATTTAATGGAACACCTGCAGTTTGACAGCCTTGCAAGACCCCCTGACCTTCAAACTTGTTGAAAAAGTCACCTTAAACCCTCTCCTCAATAAATGAACTCCACCCACAAACTCAAGAGTACAACCTCCTCCAATCTAGCTTGGTGCTATCTACACCAGTCGTCAAGGCAATTCTCCCCACAGCCTCATCCGGCTTAACATCGCAGATCCTGACTCTGACCCCCTTGATCATCTGCAACCGATCAGAGCCGCTCATCCCACTGCCCTCCTGCGGCACATCGATAAATGAAGAGTCCCTAGTCAGCCCAGCCACGCCGTCAAGAAAGTCCGGGGCCCTAATAAGGCAGCGAATAACGATATTCACCGCTGCGCAGCTCAACAGCACCGCAGTCGATGTCATATAGAGAGAGAACCACGCCTTGTGCAGGACGTATATTCTATCAGTAAACTCTATCCACTCTGCAGTAGTACTCTTCCACATCGCGTTGCGGTTCTCAGTGGAGGTCCCGTCTCCGCCGGTCAGAACTGTCGTGTTATACGTGGCCATGATGAAGGTGTTAAGCGCCGTGGCGAGCCTCGCCTGGAAGATGTCTGCCGACACGTTCGAGAAGCACCCCGGCAGGGACCCCATGTCGTGCCCATTGGTGAAGCGCTTAAACAGCATGGGTGGATCTCTGAGGTACATCTCCAGAGTACTGGATTCCATGGAGTGATAGCTTGCCGTAGTGAAGGACATCTCTCAGATGATGCCCTCCATCGTTCTAATATTCGAGAGCGCCGTAAGGTTTCCCGCAATTGGAAACCCGGGAGTGTGGCGGACTCGCTCAGCTTGGCATTGCAGATCGTCTGAAGAACTCAGTCTCGTGCAGCCCACCTCAATGTCGATGTAAGAAGTGCTGATGTCGCATGTGCGGAGCATCATGCTGGAGTACGCCCAGTTGGGCGTGTAGCAGAGTCCCCCGACGAGGAGCTCAAGCTTAGATGATGGCTCGCTAATCGGGTAGTTCATTAGACTGAGATGCTCTTTGACCGTAGCCGGATTATTGACAATGTCCAGAAAGATGTTCGGCCTCGCTCCATTACGTGCGACGCCGACGTACGCAGAGCTCAGCCCGCCTGAAGAGTTGGCCTCGTGGTACTTCAATTTCGTAGAGTCGGTTTGTACCCAATTTAATCCGTTGAAATCTGCTCCGCACGAAAGCGTCTGATAGTGGGACCGGATAACCATCGTGGAGTTGCCGGTTCGATTGAATGAACCACCACGAATGGGGATTCCGATCAACGAGGCATACGGGACAACCATATCGGAAGGAACTGAGAGCCAGGACGTGGGGTTCTCGGTATCATAATATGGCAAGAGTTCCATGAATGGAATGCGCACGTTCCGCCAGAGATCTCGCTGTCCGACGCGGGCTGCCTGTTGTCTTCCCCCGAGAGTCTCAATAACAGCCTCGAACTTGTCGCTCGAGCCATTAGCATGCGACGCGATCACATCTGGCTTGAAGAATGACGCGACGACTGCGCTCCTCATGTCGGAGATAAGCGTGTTTGTGATGGATGCTCCCGCAAATGTACCTGAATCAGTGTCGTTTGAGCCGCTGTAGAACTTGTTGAGGTCGGAAACGTTGCCCCCGTGGTAATACAGGGCAGGAGTTTCCAGCCTTATGGAACTCGGCTGCAGAGATAGAGAGCGAACAGCCGCTTGACCTCCCAGGGGGCTAAGACACCATACAAGTACAACACCAACAGTCTATTACTTGCACCTGTCGTATCGTAACAAGGTTCTTGAAGGCTGCGACGGTAGTCTGGCTGGTCAAGAGGAATTCAAGAGATGCCAAGGTAGACCCTTTCTCCGCGCAATGAAGGGCGAGGGTCTTAAGGAATGGTCCCATCACGGCAACGAAGGAGATGGGCCAGAGCGTGGATGCCACTTGTAGTACCTCCATCACGTTATCTCCAAAGGGACTTTGCGTCTTGTTGCGGAGATACACCACCATGACAATGAGCGCTGGCCGAGGTTAGCTGGGGTTCGTTGTGGGAGATGTACTACATACAGATGTACGCGAGAGGAATGATGATCAATACTGCTGCCACACCGACCCTCCAGAACCACGAGGGTGCAGACTCCTTGAGGGTTTCGGGGGCTTTCTGTTCATCCTGGGCATTGTCTGAGATGTCTTCGGTTTGAGAAGTTGCCATCGGGCTTTGCTGCTCGTGTGTTGGCGCCATGTCGGTAAGTTTTAGGCTAGGAGTTTGAGTTGATGACATGGAAGCCTACATGAACAGAGGGGGACAGCTGATCGAAAGATTTTACGTAGTATTTATCAATATTTCAAAGTGCAAGTTTCAATTCTGGCTGAACAACCAACTGCCGACTCAGCCTCCACGATCAAAAACACGCGGCAAACACGGTGAGTTTTTCTCGCTGGTATTGGGCGGATTTTGAAAGTGCAATTGCAACACCCCGTGTGCCGTGTCTGAGCCACCGCCATCTCGGCATATGTTGCGTGGATAGCCGCGACGCAGCAAATGAGATCGCGGGATATCTTGGCAGCTGAGCCGCGAGGCCCTCCCATGGAGTAGGACAAAGGCCTAATGTGCAGGACTAGGTCACCGTGGAAAGGCCTCGGCTTGCATTCGGTGAAGTAATCAGGCTCAGAGATTTGCTGCAAACCGCAATACGAGATGTTCAAGATCCAAGGTGGCTTGATGCTGTTGGCTGATGGGACCCAGATATATCGTCACATTGGTCTCTAGCTGGTTCTGAGGCTGCAGGCCAAGAGGCAGCGCCACCGCAAAAGTGACTGGATTTCACCGAAGATGCACAAACTCCTTGGCAATGCTGTTCAGGACGTTTTAGTGGGCAGCCTAGGCAGTGTAGACAGCGTCGAAACCAGTTGAAGGAGAAGCGACACATTGAACACTGACTTTGCCCTCGGCACATTGACGGCAAATAACGGCATATTCAAAAAGAGGGAGCCCATACAGAGCTCCGTACTAATAGAAACAGGTGCTCAGCGTAGACGCAGGGCATACTATAAGCCGAGGAGATAAGAGGCGCGGGTCGTTGGGAGGATGATAAGATAAGGTTATGACAAAGATAAGAGTAATATTTACAATCTAAGCCTAATATGTACTTCAGAACGGTCAAGGCATAAGCCATGCTTCTTAACTAGAGTCTAGATGTTGGTGGACCACTCCATGCCGGCGGAATCGACACAGATGCAGATGGCGCGAGCACCCCAGCAGTCGGACTCCTTGAAGGTCTATAGAAAGCGTGTTAATAGCTTAAATCTCTTTTCCAACGTTCCGTAGAATAGATGCGAAACTTGCCATTTTGTTTGACTTGCACTTGGCCGGGCATTGATCCAGGGGGCAAGACTGGCGTTCAGCGACGGCAGCAAAGCCCAGAGTGGCATAGGCCAGGGTAGCGACAATGGTGGCGACCTTCATTTTGATATGGCGGTAGTCGAGTTTTGATGAAATTGAGATTGATGATGTTGGTAGAATTGAAGACGTGATTTGGAGAGATGATTCGCAAGACGAGTGGCTCGACAGACGCCGTCTTATATGTTTGGGTTGTAGTTGCAGGACCGAAAAATCGTATCATCTGACGGCTCGGTGCTACCGAGCTTGGAAAAAACTGGACGACGCGCGCGGTACGGAGGATATGTCATGGATTGCTAAGTCATACGGGGTTCCTTAGCCACTCGTGCGCATGGCGGAGTCGCGGAGACATGGCCACTGCTACACCCGCTGGCGACGTTGCAATGTGTTTGAATGTGGCCCTAGGACGGGTCCTCGGGGGAAATCCCCGATGGTATATCTCCACGGATGTCGGCCTGTCAACTTTGGCGCCGACAGGGATTACTGGACCACTCCTTCCGGCACCTAGGGGTTGCGGTATGTAAGGTCCCTTCTAACAGGGGTTGGAACAGCAGCCTAAATCAACTGGATGTATTCTAACACTCAAACCTTGTTCTACGCCCCTTGCATATTTATGTATGCCCCTTCTTTTACGCAAGGCCACTTGGCGCAGGATTTTGCCTTTGCTGCATACATGCGAACCCATGTCTGTCACCGTCGAGAGTATCCCATAACTCCGTCTCTGTTCAGAGCATAGTCCTCATTCATTCCATTCATGTCAATAGAGTTAGCCATACTCATCGACGGGAAGCCGTCGCCACGGCTGTGCTCACCCTGGTCATTCAAATGCCGTTATCATAATCTGATATCGTCATTGCACCCGCATTAGCAAGGGTCTCAAACCAGACTCTCGTCCGCTTGTTCTTGATGTACCGAAATGCCCCGACCAATGGCAGTTGTACCGCTCAACCCTTGAAATAGTTGTTGCCCTGGAATGTGGAGTGAATGTGGATGCATAAGCAGGTTGCAGATGTGCCCCACACAGCAGGGCGCCCCCCCTGCAACCAAGTTTCAAACAATCCTTTAATAAATAGGCTATTATCCGTCCGTGCCCGGAGAAACAAGAAGAGTATGTTTGCTCCGCCCCCTGTCTATCTAAATGGGGCGGCGGGATGCTCGGCATTGACTAAAGCAGTTCAACAGCCGTGCCGAATACTACATAAACACCCGTTTGGAATCCGGAAGTCGCATTAAAAAGGCTCCATTCGCCGGGCTTGTCCAGCTTACCAAGTCCGGCTTGGCCCCAGTTATCTTTGACAATGTCATCCCATGGGTCGGCCGGTCTCTGCTTGACATGTCAGAGTTGGCACGAGTTTGGCGGTTGAGTCGGGGCAACGGCTTCGGGTGAGCCCGTCTCTGGATACGGTTGTCTCGGAGTAGGACGGTTGGTTGTGTGTTGTGCTTTAGATGATGGTGACTGGGCGGGAGATGTGGAAAACCAATATTCGCTAAGACACAGAGTTAAGCTTGGAGTTGGATGCGGGCTATGCTGTCTTTGCAGGAGATTCGACGATTGACTATCATAAGCTGCGTTTCCAGAAGATTAGGAATCCTATATATGACTTGCAAGAGCACTAATTTTAGGTCTCAAGTAATACTGCGCTGGGAGAAATGATATTGTATATTGTTCTATAGATATTCTTTATCGTGAGAGCAACTTACCCTGAAGGAGTCACAAGTAGTTGAAACAGTACGTTAGGGATTGGTGTGGCTGTGGGAGGCCATAGATGCCTTGTGGCTAGAGGGCCTGACATAGGGTTTAAATTGCAAACTTTATCCACCCCCTATTCTTCGCACCGTGGACGACCTCATCGCTTTGCTGAAGATTCACGTGCTTTCGCGCTCCCACGTGCGGCGGGGAAACTGCTGCCATTGGCTAGCGCAGACAGCCACATAAATAGACCACTTTCGAGGAGACCATCCAGAGCCATTTTTAAGACTACAAAAACTTTTCACACCTCGAGCAGAGCGTGGTACATAGCTAGTAATCAAGAATAGAGAAACCTAAACCACCATCTTCATTAAGAAGCGATGGCGATAAATCGCTGGACGGGGTTTCGTCCTATCAACTTGAGCGGGCGGCTCTGGAACACCATTCAGGAGAATTGGTATCTGGGCTTCACCTCCTTCGGGGGACCGCCAGTGCACTTTAAGATCGTGAGTGCCTCTGTCGCTCAGTCCTGCAGCCGACTAGGCCCCTCTGGTAGATGCCTTGGATAGGGTCTCTGGTCCGGCGCCGCAGGGACCATGACATAAAGTCGCAAAAACCGTCGTGGTGGCTGACGACATCTAGTTTTACGACAAGTTTGTCACCAAGCTCTCATGGGTCGACGAACAAGTGGTAAGTGCGCTTGAGTTGGTGAGGAATGTACCTATTGACCATGCTGCAGTACCAAGAGCTATTCAGCGTTTGCCAGGCCTTCTCAGGCCCCGGCAGCACCAAGATGCACTACTGCATCAACCTTCTCCATGACGGATTCCTCTCTGCGGTCCTCGGCTTCCTAATCTGGAGGTACGTCTTAACCCACAGGCTTCAAGTTGCTGAATTGACAACCGGTTTAAAGCCTCCCCGGTGCCCTGGGCATGTACGGCCTCTCCATCGGAGTTTCCAACATCGGCGAATCCCTCCCCCGAGCCGTATACGCCCTTCTGTCCGGCCTCAACGCCGCCACCGTCGGAATCATCGTCCTCGCGGCCGTCCAGCTGTCTGAGAAGGCCGTCACCGACCAGATGACCCGCGTGCTGGTTTTTCTCGGAGCAGCTGCCGGGATGATGTACAATGCGCTCTGGTATTTCCCGCTGTTGATGCTGCTGGCTGGCATTGCGGCCGTTATCCACGACTTCCGCTGGCTTCACGGTCCGATCAAGGGTATTGTTGCCGGCTTCAGGAGATCGGGGAGACCTCAGACTGAAGAGGAGGGTGCTGAGATGCAAGTGCAACGAGAGGCCGCCGCTGCAAGAGACCGTGGATCCGAGGCTGATGCCCGCCCCCGGACGAGTTCCACGAATCATGACGGGGATGATGGGGCTCTCCCAGTTACCGAACGCGAAGCAGCGGCAGTCGAGAACGAACCTCGTGTGGTCCCTGAGGGCCGACGTCTCAAAATCAGCTGGAGATTTGGACTGTTCCTCATAGTCCTCTTTCTCGTCTCCTTTCTCGTCGTCATGGTCCTCCGTGGTACTCTACCCGACAAACCACGGCTATACAGCCTGTTCGCCAACATGTACCTCGCCGGAACGATCATCTTTGGCGGCGGTCCAGTCGTCATTCCGCTGCTCAGGGAGTACATCGTCGCTGAGAACTGGGTCAGTCCTCGTGATTTCCTCATCGGCCTCGCCATCATCCAGGCATTCCCAGGGCCGAACTTTAACTTTGCGGTATACCTCGGCAGTTTGACGGCTATTAATGGAGGGTATAGCTCTGCTGCTGGCGCCCTCCTTGGATATCTGGGCATCTTCATTCCTGGCTTAACTACCGTACACGGTACAATGGGTATCTGGAATGCGGTGCGAGGATGGAGATCGGTCAAGTCTGCTTTGAGGGGAGTCAACGCGGCGGCCGTCGGGCTCATCTACACTGCTGTCTATCGCCTCTGGCAGATCGGTTACATCGACGAGGGTTTCCAGCAGGGCACGAGTCTGGCGGTTGAGCCTTGGTGGGTTGTCGTGACGGCTACGAGCTACGTGGGGGGTTACTGGTTCCGGGTGAGCCCGCCTGCGGCGATTATCATGGGGGCTGTCATGGGTCTGATTTGGTACGGGGTTGTGTCGGATTAGACGGTTGCTGTTGTTGTGCTGTGATGGTGGAAAGGAGGGACCGGCAAGTAAAGTCACAACTGGGTTCGGCGAACGTTGAATATAGTCCAAGGCCCATCCTTCCAATCAAAATCCCAAGCCTTTCTTTGCTCGTGGATTCAATCTGAACCTCCGGATTTCCAGTGGAGTCAACATCCTTCGACACACAGTTTTCCAGAGGGCTCTGAAAAGTGCGACAAGCTGAATGAGCTTCTCTGCAAAAGGTTCGGGTTTCCGGCCTGCCACGATGGGTCCAACCAGGCCTATACACGCAAGGTTGACCTGATCATTACCAACGCCGTTGCGGGTCGTTCTTCAGCGCAGAAGATCACATGAAGCCTGCTGATGTCACCTTTTCCCTTTCTAGGACAATATTTCTAGTGGCCTGGTCATTTATCCCAAGCGCATCGCATCTCATGCTCAGTCGGAGCTGCCCTTTTGCTGACTGATCACAATAGAAGTCCATTCTGATGAAGCCTTGCGCTCAAGGAGCGTCAAGGCAGGAGGCTCACGAGGAGATTCGCGTTCCTTCAAACGAAGAAGGATGTAACGCAAGTCGAGGCCGAGCTGGTCTTGAAAGATTTATCACCTCCTTTTGAGTAAGGGGTTGTTTTCAGATTCGTAGAGGTTTATATAGTCACGTGATGAGGTGACGGCTGTAAATTTTGGACAAGACTTTAATTAGCCAATCGAGGTCGACTCCAACTGGCACTATCTACTCTTCTGCGTCGTCCTCGCTGACGATTGTGCTGTTCAGTGTGGCAGTGCTGCGGCTTATCCGCCGTTGCGACTTTACCCCCACCTACTGAGTCGCCTTCTGGGTCCGCCGTAGGCAGAACCCTCAGCCGCTTCCACCTGCTTGGTTCTGCCTACGGGCTGGCCAACTATTTCACCAGCAGACTGCCTCTCGTCTTCACTCCTGCTCCCGACAGGATTCCATCAGCATGTCTCTGGACGCCCTACCCTCAGAGCTGTTGTCCCTCATTCTGCAGTCTGCCGACTCACCTCTTGATCTGGACCACCTCATCTCAGCGGCACCATCCTGCCTCCAGGCCTTTTCACAATCACCACAGGTCATTCTCTCCTCCGTCATCCAGAATGTATTTCCCAGCGGCACCATCCAACACGCTCTGGCCGTTCTGCGGGCTCCATCCTCCAGCGCCCAAGTTCCGTCCTTCCTGGACCAATACTTCGATCCCGCTTCCTCCTTCAGCCTCCCTATGACCAAGGACGAGCTGATCAATCTGTACCGCCTTTACCACCGGACATGCTACTTTTCAGATGCCTACTTTGCAAAGACAATGCACAAGCTGAGCCAGCTTGGCCAGCAGACTCCCCAGCCCGAAGGCCATGATGAGAAGCAGGAAGCTCCGTGGCCAAGCGGATGGGCGCTCGCTTCTCCATCAGAACGCGCGCGGCTACAGAGGGCGTTCCTGCGTTTTGAGCTCTACAGCCAAATCTTTCCCGGTTATGAACATGATACAGAGAGGCCTCCCCATTTGCCCATTGTGGGCTATCCTGCGGATCAACAGGTTGCCCTCTTCCTGGACAAGCTGCTGTCCTCCGAGGTGGAGCAGATATCCATCGTGCAGAGATACTATGCCTCTCTTATCGAATCGTTCATCCGGGACCTCGAGGACGAGTTTGTCAAAGCTGTGCTGGCTGCTCCAGGCGTCGTGACATCAGATCCCTCGACGGACGGCCTCTCCCTCCTCCAAAAGGAAAAGCACCACGATGAAAACCTCGTCGGCTGCAATACCTGCAGTTTCGAGCTACGTAATCTAGGTTTCTTCACTGGCAACCGCACCCTCCTTTTCCCAAACTACACCGACTACATGACCTCGCGGGGTGTCGACACTCTGTACACCATCGCCTCGGACGAGCGCGAGCGCAGAGAGGTGATGCTGTCAACGCGCTCACTCATCCAGGACTTTCTACCTCAGGCGCTGAGACACGGATCAATATTCGGAGACTTGGACGAAGCCCTCAGGGCGACGTTGGATGACATATTCAAGGAGGAGAGCAACTTCCTCGGCTACCGGGTGCTGAACCAGGACCCAGAGAGTGGACTCTACATGGCCCTCATATCTCCGAGCTTCAGGTACAGGAACCTGAGGGATCTCGGGTACGTGTTTTGGGATGAAGGCAGGATGCTGTCTCCCGAGGTGCGGGGGAGGCTCGCTGCGGGGCAGGAGATGGAGGGCAAGGAGGGCAGGAGATATGACTGGGGGTATCGGCAGAGCCCCGAGGGGCGCCTCGAGGGGGTGAGGCTCCCCGAGGGCGAGATGGAGAGGATTGGGCGAGAATTTGGGTCCAAAGGCGTGTGGCACACGGATGATTATTATTGAGCCTTTTTGTTCTTGTACGTTGTACCTTGAAGCACATAGTGCAGTGGCTTAAGCCTTAGAATCGGGGTGTGGAGTGGATCCATCAGTTGAACTTTGCTAAATACCGAAGGAGAATATATGCCATGCCATGGATGTTTATGATATAAAGAAAAGAAAATAAAAAGATTAATAATGAAACTTTATAGCCTATCCTAAGATTATCCTTGTTTAAGATTTGATCATTCACAGCCACGCTGGAATCTAGTACTTCCTCCGTAGTCTTAAATAAAGAGCACTATTTTTTACCAAGTACGTTCGCCTGTTTGATATTATTTCCATCAACAGTTGAGTTTCAGCGGGTTTATAGGCCCAATACAAGACCAAATCCCTTGTCTTTATATCACTCACGGGCGTTTAAGCCGCCGTAACATACACAGACTTGGTGTTGCAGTACGACTTAATGCCCTCAAGCCCATGCTCCGCCCCAATGCCACTCTGCTTATGCCCCCCAAAGGGAACATTCGGCTGCAGCTCGAGATGGGTGTTGATCCAGACCGTTCCCGCCTTGAGTTTCCCGGCGAGTCTCTCCCCCTGCTTGAGGTCTCTGGTCCAGACAGACGCACCGAGGCCCATGGCGCTGTCGTTGGCACGTCTGAGGACATCCTCTTCGTCTTTCCACTTCAGCACAGGAAAGACGGGACCTAAATAGTATAAGCAGCAATACCCCAAAACAGCAGGGAAACATACCGAATGGCTCCTCGACCACGATTCTAGAATCATCAGGGGGGTTGTCCACAACAGTCGGGGTGATAAAGTATCCTTTGCCCACGGTCGATGCACCAGTTGTCCCAGTTGCCAGCTTGAAGTTCTGGGACTGGATGTCGGCGAGCAGTTCCTTCACCCTGTCGAACTGGAGGTGATTCTGGACGGGGCCCAGAGCGGCACCGCTGTCCAGGCCGTCACCTACAGATAGCTTCTCAACCTCGGCCACCAGCTCCTTTAGCAAGTCGTCGTAGATGGACTCGTGGATGTAGATTCGCTTGATTGCGATGCAGATCTAGATTTCATTGTAAGCATGCTCACTCTGGAAGTTGAAAACTTACCTGGCCCGAGTTCAATAGTGATGAAATGGCAAGCTAGTGGAATTGATCAGTATGTCGCTCGAAAGTTGTCGTGGAGTACAAACCTTGGGAGCAATTGCCTTGACATCCACATCGCTGCAGATAATAGCCGGATCATTACCACCCCTATGCCCGTCAGTCCTTGGCCACTTGATTATCAAATCTTGACTCACAGCTCGAGGGTCACACGCTTGAGCGTGCCAGCAGCACTCTGCAAGACTCGCTTCCCGGTTCCTGTAGACCCCGTAAAGCTCACCTTGTCGACGCCTGGATGCACCGTCAACCACGGGCCGAGATCGTCGTTCCCGCTCAACGCCTGAAAGACACCCGGCGGGAAGTACTTGAGGCCGAGCTCTGCGAGTTTCAGGTTGCAGTAAGGGGTGAATGGGCTGCTGATGAGTTACTTGGCTGTCTGTTAGAATCGTCATTAGACATACGATGGCTTGAGAATAAAGGCATTTCCTGCAATGAGGGCTGGACCGAGTTTCGCAATGGCTGTCTCAGGTTAACTTTATGTACTTGGAAGGAGTAGACGATTTACCTAGTGAAACGGGGACTATAGAGTGTTAGCTTTATAGATTTCCAGGATATTTCCCACAATGGGTCACTTACAGTTCCAAGGCACTATGCCAACAGCAACGCCTATAAAGCATTAGCACTAAGGGCAGAAATGGCCGCTAAGTGACGAACCAAGAGGGACGTATTTAGTGACAACTCGACGACCCGGCTTGTCCTCAATGACCTCTTCAGGATCAGGCAGCTGGGAATACCCCCTGAGAAACTGAATCGCGGAGCCAACTTCCATATTCGCCAGTTGCAGCTGAAATACCCGTCAGAAGCAAGTCTCCTATAACAGTCCAGACACCCACCGGCTTTCCTTGCTCCTTGGTCAACAAAAGAGCAAAGCTCTCCTTGACCGCGTCAATGCCATCCGCAAACTTGGCCACTATGCTCTGTCTCTCCTTGTAGGGAACATCAGCCCAGGCTTCGGATGCCGTCTTGGCCGCCTGCACAGCCCTGTCGACATCTTCTCGGGTGGACACCGGCACTGGGGGATTCTTCTCCAGGGTGGAGGGATTGACGCCCTGTCTGGTCTCTCTGGTTGTTTCGAGTTTGCCGTCAATCACGTTGTAAAACTCTGTGAATGTGAGCTCAGCGTTGGTGTTGGCCATGGTTGCGGTGGATGAATGTCGGTTGTAGGGCTTTTGACTGTGCGATGCTGCCACATTTATGGTCGAGGACGAAAGTCCAAACGATGGTGTCGTCACTTGTTCGACCCGAAAAGGCTCCATACTTTCTGGCGAAAATCCCGGCGGAATTGCTTCATAATCCCGAAACGGAAAATTTCTAGAAGAAATTACCGAAGGACGGCATTCGATGGAACGGAGATAGGATGGACCCTGCAGTAACGCCGCCGAATACATGTAATTATAGGCTGCCTCGGGGTCTTGAAATCCCGGCTTTGGCTTGTCATTTCGGGGGGAGGATGCTGGTATTCCCTGTGGCATACGGAATGTTCGGAAAATAAGCTTAACAAGTATGCTTGGGTGGAGTGTGGGGAAGAAGATGCCTTGTCTTTTTATGGATCTGTTTAAACTTCAACAGCAACTTGACTGACAGATAGGTTCCACTGTCGAGTATGCAGATCCTCAATATAAATATAAATGTATATATATATATATATATATATATACATATAATAGCCCTCCTAACATCTACCTGGATAACTTATATGAACTACTGAAAACACTCTCCCAACTCAAGCATGTCCACCAAGATCCCCTCGCAACAACGCGCCGCCGTCCGCGTCTTCGGAGACGCCTCCAAAGTAGTCGCCCTCCAAAACATCGACGTGCCCTCCCCAGGAGCAGGACAAATCCTCGTCAAGATCACCTGGACGGGCGTCTGCGGCACAGACAAGACCTACCTCCTCGGGGGCTTCGATGCCCTCACCGGCTCTGCAGATCCTGGCTCAGCCGGCATCGCCGGCCACGAAGGCGTAGGCGTGGTGGTCGCCGTCGGCCAGGACGCCGCCAGACGCTGGAGCATCGGGGACCGAGCCGGCATCAAGTGGATCGCCAGCGCGTGCGGCGACTGCCAGTTCTGCCAGGCAGACCAGGAGATGCACTGTCCGGACCAGGCCCAGAGCGGCCTATCAACACCAGGCACATTCCAGGAGTACTGTCTCGCAGACGGCCGGTACTGCGTAAAGATACCGGACGGCGTACCTGATGAAGAAGCCGCGCCGATCTTGTGCGGCGGCTTGACGGCCTACGCAGCCTGCAAAAAGTATCCGAGTCCCCAGGTCTGATCATATACAGAAGACTGACCTCTCAGATCCGACGTCAAGCCAGGGCAGTGGATCGTCATTCCCGGTGCCGGCGGCGGCCTAGGACACCTGGCCGTGCAATACGCCCGCGCCATGGGGATGCGTGTCATCGCCATCGATACAGGGGATGAAAAGCGCCAGCTATGCGAGGACCTCGGCGCCGAGGCCTTCATCGACTTCAAGACGTCGGGGGATGTCGTTGCAGAGGTTCGGAAGCTCACTACGCTCGGTGCCCACGGCGTCCTGGTGATCGCTGCGTCCAAGCAGGCCTTTGCTACGGCGCCGGGCTTCCTGAGGCCAGGCGGCGCGGTGGCGGTCGTTGGGATCCCGGCCGATCAGTCCGTCGTCGCGGGCGCTCCGCCTGCGTAGCTGACGAGCGGGCAGCTCAAGATTGTGGGCAGTCTGACAGGAGGCCAGGGGGATGTGCGAGAGGCGTTTGATCTTTCGGCCCGTGGGTTAGTCCGTGTGAGTAGGGCATTTTCTTTACGATCGAGACATGTTGCTGACGAGGATAGCCGGTTGTGCGCAAGGGGAAGTTGGAGGAGATTGATTCGTGGATCCGCAGGCTAGAGGCAGGGGATGTGGCAGGACGGATTGTGCTTCAGGTTTCGCAGTGAGAGATCTGTTGGACACTGGGGTTAAGGAATGGTCGCATTATAGGAAGGATACTGTATTAGAGTATCTTGACAGTTTTAAACTTGGAATATACTCTCTGCCGACTAGTGATTATCATGTTAGGACGAGGAGTCTGGATTTACGCTGCTATACAACACCCACCAGCCGTGTTGATCTCGGGCAGCTGATATCACTGATATATTAAAATAACCGTGTTCTTTGTAATTGTGGAAGCAACCTGCCCTTGAAGGAGCAAGACGCATTAGAACAAGTACAACACCCACTTGCACGTTGAAGAACTGTATGGTTGAAGTTATCATTATCTAGCCTCATCTATCCTTTAGAGGTACGAGGAAATTGGAAGNAGACGCATTAGAACAAGTACAACACCCACTTGCACGTTGAAGAACTGTATGGTTGAAGTTATCATTATCTAGCCTCATCTATCCTTTAGAGGTACGAGGAAATTGGAAGAATCAAGGAACCGTCCGGATATGAATTTAGCCAGAACCTTGTTTCTTTGCCGGATCAACAACGGGCATGCCGAATAGGCTCCACTGTTGAAGCAACATAGGAAGTATTCAAAGGTTTAATTACGTGATGCGTTGACCGCTATGAACTGGAATTTCGGAAATTATAATCCCTGCTCGGGATTATGGCCTCGGCAGCCCAACGATGCTCGTCACCGACGTCACTATGCAAGGACTCGAAGAGGACGGAGACACCGTGAAATCCGTCTTGGTGTTCGGATACTAGCAAGAACCCGGGATAGTCACACGGGAGCTAATAAATGCCAAAGTTAACCTTGTTTCTGGCAGGTGTTTACTTGCTACCTCGACAATTGGCCAACCGTATCTGCCACATCATGATGGTTACCACGCTGCGCTTCGTTGCCTTCATAGTTCTATCTTTCTTGCAGTTGTGTTTGGCTGCTCGCCACACCTCCAGACCAACAGTCGTCATCGCCAACGGCACCATCCAAGGGAGATACGACCCAATCCGTCACCAAGACCTCTTCCTCGGCATACCCTACGCCCAACCACCAGTCGACAAACTCCGCTTTGCCCGACCTCAACCTCTAAAGCACAGATGGTCCAGCCCACTGTCCGCTACAGAGTACGGCCCCTTCTGCGTGGGAAACTCGCTCAACCTCATTGGCTTCAGCCAACCGACAATAACGTACCCAGAAGATGAAGACTGTTTAACCCTCAACATCGTCCGACCCTCAGGGCGCTATTCGTCTTCCCTCCCCGTGCTAGTCTGGATCCACGGCGGTGGCTTCCAAGAGGGTGGGAGCGGCGACCATCGCTATAACATGTCTCACCTCGTACAAAAGTCCAGCGCCATGGGCACGCCCATAATAGGTGTCAGCTTCAACTACAGACTCGGCGTCTTCGCCTTCATCCCCGGGCAGCCGTTCCGAGAGGAGAAGCGGACAAATCTGGGCGTGCACGATCAGAGACTCGCCTTGCGGTGGGTACACGACAACATCCGCCGGTTCGGTGGCGATCCTCGGCGTGTCACCATACATGGGGAGTCGGCTGGTGCTCTTTCTGCGGGGATTCACCTGCTGGCGTACGGTGGCCGTGACGACGGGCTGTTCCGCGGTGTCATAGCCCAGAGCGGAGGGCCCTTCTTCCACTTGCCGTTCGCGTCGGAGACGGTCCAGGATTCTCAGCTAGAGACTCTACAGAACGCAACGGGATGTTCCGGAAGTGATGCGGTTTCGTGTCTGCAGGGAGTGCCTGCGACGGCCTTGAGGGATGCGTCTCGCTTCATAAGCTGGAATCCCATCGTTGACCAGGATATCCTGGTGCAGCTCAATTCTGTCGCGCTTCGCAGTGGTGCTTTTGTTAGAGTACCTCTTCTAATCGGGGCGAATACCAATGAGGGCACGGCTTTTGTCCCGGTCTTGTCCAACATTGGAGCGAATTCGTCAGATGATGCTGTTGCCGCGTTGCTGGCTTACACTGGAACCGGTCGACTGTCCGACGAGATCATCAAGAGATTCGGCGAGCTGTACTGGGATCTTGAGCCAGAAGTTGTCCAGGCAGAGCTCGGCACTGTGCTCGTCGACCCTGGATCTCCCTACGGTTCTTTCTACGGCGCCATTTCTCTGCTGGCAGGTGACATCTCCATGGCTGGCGGACGACGTATCGCAGCAGAGTGGTGGGCGAGGCACGGTGTCGACGCATACAGCTATCGCTTTGACACGGTGCCTGCTGAGGTGAGCCCGGAGATCCTTGGAGCTGCTCACTTCCAGGAGGTGGCGTTTGTGTTTGGCAGCACGAGGGGAGAAGGGTACGAGCTTGATCCGTTTAAGGCGTCGACGGTCGGTGAGAGGGACAGGTTGCTGAGGCTCAGCGATGTGATGGGCCGCATGTGGATCAGCTTTGTGAATACCGGGTCGCCGAATCATCATGGTGGTATGTGCCCTGGTTCTGTTGACTGAGGATCTCTGCTGACTGTATAGTTTCTGATCTTGGTATCACTTGGCCGAGGTATAATACCAAGAAGCCCCGGAATATCGTCTTCAATGCCACCAAGGGGGTGGAGCTAGAGGTTGATGATTTTAGAGCCGAGGGGATACAGCTACTTGGCGATGTTGCCGGTTTGATAGGGTTATAGATGACGCCAGATTGAGATCCGGTTCAAGAATATTTCCATGTAAATATTGCTTAAGAAGGTAGGGTCTTCCCCAATTACCATAGCAATGAAATTCAGCATTAGTGTATTAAGCAGCATCCGCCTAAGCAAACAAAGATTCAAAGACAGAAAGGTCGCCCAGCATGGGATCATCAAACTCAACAAGATCCGGCCACCCCGTGGGACACCCCCCACGCCACGCTGCGTCATTAGGAGCAGGCTCTGGATACGTCTTGACAGCATTCGAACCAGCTGTATCCGTAGACTGTGACACCAGATTATGCTTTGCGAGGACCTGCTCAAACACCGGCAGCACCTGCGCGATCGACGGAATCTCCTTCATGTGCTTGAGGATCAACATCACCCTGCTGATGGATATGCGGGACATGGACCTGTTGACCTCTGATTCTGTAGTGTCGAGCACTGTCTCTACGTGGAGAGCGAGCAGGATAGGTATGCAGGTGCAGCTGTAAGAGTTAGACAGAGCACCCAACCGTCCAAGGGAACTTACAATGCCACAGGTGCTTCCAAGAGTGTATTACACGCCAGCATCCTCCCCGTGATGGTATCAAGCTCAAACATCGCATAGCGAAGCTGTCGTCTCGCCCATTCGCTTCGAGCGGGATCCAGAGCCTGCCACTTTGGACGCAAGAGACGAAGAAGGATACACTCGAAGCGATAGCTACTAGCTAACAGAAACGAGGATGTCATGTCAAGTTGTGACTGGCTGCTCATGTGGAGAGCCTCGCGGAGAGAAACCCGCCAGGCTTCAAGCGGTTGAACCACAGATTCAGGGTCCCGGTCGTGGTGATCGGTGAGGCATTGGTTCACTTCACTGTTAGCTCGGATAGTCGGCATGGGTCAAAACACGCACCCGTCACGGCAAGCTGGCAGTATGATATGAACGCCGATATCTGCTGGGCTTTCAGTGGCCTCAGGAGCGAAGCGCAGTCTTCGGGGATGGACTCGGGTTCCCAGTCTTGGGGGGTGAGGGGGGTGAGGGTGCACTTGAGCTGGCTGACGAGGCCGGTCCTCTGGGCGCCTATGTAGGTGAAGTGGACGTCGCGGCACTGACTGGTATTAGTAGACGTGGTTGTGAAATGGCAGCATGCTTACGTAGAGAGTCCACCACATCCTCCTGTAGAGCTTGCACACGTTTGTATCTTTTCCTTCGCAGGTGACACTGTGATAATTAGCCACTTGATATCCCGAGCGTACGACTAGCTTACTTCCTATGCATATCTGTCCTCGTTATGAGACGAACCGCGTTGTAGAGCCAATAGTGGCAATCCTTGTCAATGGCAAAGGTAATCACCACGCCCCCTAGCAACAGCGACCCCTGGAGCAAATGCAGCGCGTTCGTCTCACAGCCAAAGTCGTAGAGCAGCGTCGCCTTGGAAGAGAAGCTAGCCTGCGCCTCCAACCGACTTCCGAATCCGCATTCTGAAATGATATCTGGGGATACATGGAGGGCGCCACTGGCGAGGGTGGCATGCATCAGGAAGAGAGAGTAACACCCAGATCTGTAGGAGCGAACAAAACCAACTCTGTCCAGGATGGGGGCAAAGGGATCGACAAAACCAAAGTAGGCTTGGAGGATCGCCTCTCTGGATACTGTCAGTGGAGGGCTAAGCGTCAAGTAGCGGAAACTTGCATGCAGTGCTGAGGGGGGAGATCAAAGACCCCCTTGGTCACGAGGAATGCCTGACCGACAGGGTCGAGCTGTCGGGACACGGTATTTGAGTATCCGCATGAGTTGCTTGAATTGCTGGTGGAATTTGGACTGTCGTTGACGGCGCTCTTGGCGAGGCTGTTAGATCTGTCGCCGTTCTGGCTCCCATTGCCTTCTACTTGGTCCAGGATGTTGAGGTAATTCAAGCTGATTTGGTACTTTGTCGGGTCTCGGCATTTATCCGACTTGGTGAGGGCTGTCTTTGCGATAATTGTCGATTCGGGCGAGCTACCACTGGGTAGGACATTGGGAGATGCCGAGACCTAACCAGTCTGATTAGAGACATGTGGACGGCGATGGATTGGTCCGTATGCGTTATCTAGACCAGAGACTCCAGCAGTGTCCTTGAACAAAACTCACCTTGTCATTCTCCAGAGCCGGACGAATATTCGGCGGAGACGGCCGGGTCCTCGTCCTCCTAACTGCCTTGTGTCCCGGGTTTCTGCACAAATCAGCGCGCGTCTCTCAACAGACCACAGGGACCAACGTCTCTCGGCGTTTCCTCGTCGGAAGAATACACCTATCATGCCACGACTTGCGGGTACAGTTGCTGCAAGGCCGTCCCCGAGTAGGCGCATCACACTTTGTCTTGCGGTCGCGGCACGGAATGCACGACTTGCTTAGCTTGACCGGCAGTTCGGCATTTTGCCCTTCCATGATCAGATTTCGGATATTTCGAGGGGAGTCCCCAGTTTATCGAGTGTCGGATGAAGGCGAAGAGAGAGTGGGGGATGGGGGAGAGAGAGGTTGAGGAGGTCGTCGGGATTTTGACTTGGTCTCGGGATTTAGAGTTTCTGACTGTGATTGGTCGTCTATATTGCCGGACCAACCATTGCGGACTGTGCTTCTAGATGCGGAGATTTGGGCCGGCGTTAACACTATGTCTCCGGCGTGCATGACCATGGCCGGAATTGAAGCTGTGGTATTCGGAAGACGGCCGCGGAATAGTGTTTGTGTCCAAGATTCAAAGTTCATATATCTTGGTTTTCCCATCAGCCGCAATATCCCCTCTACGGCGGTTGTTTCGCCTCTATTGCATTGCTACCCACCTCTTACAAACGGCCATGCCATCGCCATCCCTCTCCAGCGCGTCCGAGACCATCGACCCTACCTCAGAGTACCAGCAGATCGAGAGGGTCCCCCACTGGCGTCTTATCCTCGACCAAGCCGGCGTCACGAAGTCAATAGCGGAATATCCTTACTCGGGCGATGGAACGGACGAGTGCCCCTTTGTGGTGGAATTCCTGCCATGTGATGCGAGAAATCCCCTTGAATTCTCGAGGCTGAGGAAGTGGACGATTACTCTGCTTCAGGCTATTGCTACTCTGGCGGTGACTTTCTCCAGCTCTGCTTACTCGGGGGGCATCGCAGAGATAGTGCGCTACTTTGATGTGTCCCGCGAGGTGGCCACTCTGGGTATCTCGCTGTTCGTTCTGGGCTTCGCCGTCGGGCCTGTGCTGTGGGCTCCCCTGTCGGAGCTGTATGGCCGACAGGCTGTCTTTTTTGGGACGTATCTCGCCATGACAATCTTCAATGCCGTGGCTGCTGATGCGTCGAGTATCACGGCGTTATTGGTGTTTCGCTTCTTTGCTGGCGCGTTTGGCTCATCCTGCCTTACCAATGCGGGAGGGGTCATTGCCGACCTATTCCACGCTTCTGAACGAGGGATGGCAACCAGTCTCTTTGCCATGGCTCCTTTCTTCGGCCCTACAATCGGTAAGTTTCTGGCATTGTCACGAGTTGATGGCATCTAACCCTTGGTAGGCCCTATTGTAGGCGGTTTCCTAGGCCAATCTGAAGGATGGCGCTGGCTCAACGGCCTCATGGCTATTTTCACCGGGTGTCTGTGGTTCGCTATCATCTTGGCCGTACCGGAGACATATGCCCCCGTCCTCCTTCGCCAGAGGGCAAGCGCTCTTTCGAGGATCACCGGCAAACCTTATATTTCAAGACTGGACGTTAGCAGGCCCCCTGCTACAGTAGCGACTCAGTTCAAGATCGCCATGTCGCGCCCCTGGATCCTGCTCCTCCGAGAACCTATTGTTTTGCTCGCGTCTCTCTTCATGGCGATCATTTACGGCACTCTCTACATGTGCTTTGCTGCCTTCCCCATCGTGTTCCAGATCGGGAGAGGTTGGGGCCCTGGAGTAGGAGGGCTGTCGTTTATTGGTGTCTCGGTTGGGGTCTTGCTGGCGACGACGGCGGGGATATACGACAATAAGCGATATGCTTTGATTGCGTCTGAATCCAAGGGGGGGGTTGCAGTTCCCGAGGCGAGACTGCCGCCTGCGTTGGCTGGAGCGGTGTTTGTGCCCATTGGATTATTCTGGTATGCTTGGACGACGTATCCTAGCATCCACTGGGTTGTGCCAATCATTGGGTCTGCTTTCTTTGCTGGTGGACTTGTGCTGGTGACTATTTCTTTGACCAACTATCTGATTGATTCTTGTAAGTGGGCTTCTCGATACACAAGTGTTAAACTGACAACACAGACGTTGTTTTTGCCGCCTCCGTCCTCGCCGCAAGTTCCGTCATTCGATCCCTGTTTGGAGCTGCGTTTCCACTGTTCACCACCAAAATGTACGAAAACCTCGGAAACCAGTGGGCTGCATCAATCCCGGCGTTTCTGTCTCTCGCGTGTCTTCCTTTTCCGTTTGTATTCTATGTATATGGCGACAAGATCCGGAGTCGGTGCAAGTATGCGTCCGAGGCGGAGGAGATTTTGAGGCAGATCCAAGAGAGGAATTCGAATGGTGCATAGCGGTTGCAGTGGTTGATTGAGGGCTGGCATAGACATCACGCCGCAATGGGCATACTCTTCAATGGAAGATAGACCATGATCTCAACGTCGAACCAGCCAAAGCCGCAAAGGTCGAGTCAGGACGTTTGTCTTTATATCTGCCACTCGTACCCGGGGCTCCTTTCCCTACAACTAGATGAAGAACAGCGACCGTGAGGGCGGCTGAGATTGCGGCGGTGGGCAAGGCACCCGAGAGGTATTGGGTTCCGCAAGGGGCTGATATTGTGAGACATGGATGGACGGAGTGGCTGCCAGCTGCCAATGCACCCGCCGGTGAAGAGCAGAGGACCCTTGGCCCCATGCCTCGCAAAAATCATGCCGCAACGGGTAGCTGATCTGCGGAGCCTCAGCCAGGCGGGGATTTTAGTCCAGCCTATCAGCACACGGGGCCCTTGGCTTAGCTCCGAAATAGGGCTGTTAACTGGGTCGAGCTGAGCAAACTGAGTGAGACGGACTGTCGGCAAGCCAAGGACGTCTTTTTTCTTGGCTGACCCATTTTGCTCCTGAATCACATTACGCTCTTATGCTTCTTTGATGCATAACGGGAAGCTCTAGCCAATTCAGGTTTCTCCGTGATGGAGAAAGAGGCATTGACTCTTCTTTCGATCCTCTATTCTCTTTTTACGGCCAGTCATGGCCTCTGTCAGCTGCCAAGGAGAAGGATCCGATGAAAAGATGAGCCCGATTCTCGACTTGCTGCATTGGGATAATTCTTTGCGAAGGCCGTAAAGCGTCAGGATATATAACGAGTCTACGAACCCACGACAACTTGTTCTTTTCCATCAACTCAATCAGCACCGACAACCACTCAAGTCAATCATCTTTCACTCTCGTCAAGATGAGACTCTCGCTTTCCAACGTCGTCCTCGCCGCCACCGCCGTCTCGGCCGTGTCCGCCTCGGTCCTGCGTCCGCGCGACGACGACACTCTCGCCAGGGATCTGACCGCCAATGGAATGTGCTACTACTACCTCCTCGACGACAGAGACGAGGACGGCAACCGCATCCAGGACGGGAGCAAGTGGGTCGAGGCGCCTTCTGAGCGCGACAACAAGTTCTCCTTCTACCCCTGTGTCGAGTACTGCAAGGACAAGGACTTTGCCATGGTATGCCAGCCCCCATCGTTTAATTCAAACTCGTGTCTGACTCGCGGCCGCAGTGCGCGCCGCTCTACCTGGACGCCATCACCGTCACCGAATTCGACGCCAAGTCTCCGGGCTGGAAGCACAAGACCGACAGCGAGGGCTATCCGTACTACCAGACCAAGTGCGAGTGCGAGGTCCCGCCGGAGCTGCGCGAGAAGATCGACGGCTTCATCAAGGAGGTTGCCGAGGAAATCGCGGCCATGTGGCCGCAGATGTGCAGCATGTTGACCGCGACGCTCTCCAATGGGGTCGACGCCGGCGTGGCCCTCACCCCCGCCGGTTTCGTCAAGAACTTCCTCAAGTACCTCATCAAGGCGGTCAAGAAGCTCGCCGAGCTGCTAAAGGTCAGCGAGTCCGACTCTTTCAGGAAGTTTGTGCTGGAGCAGTGCGGCGTCGAGGAGCTCCCGGAGATCAACTATAATAGACTAACTCTGCCACGAATCTAGATGCGTATAATTTCCCTTCTCGCCTATAATCCTGAGTTAATGCCGCTTTAACCTAAGCTTACCTTAAGCTTAGGGTTATCACGGCATTATATATATCTATCACATACACTAGAACCCCCCCCATAAATTTCTTACTAATCAACGATAGATTACTATCGCCGCTATAATCTAAGCCTAAGGATCACGATATAACGCTATAATCTAGCTAAAAGGATTATAACCCTTAACTATAATCTTGTAATATAGCCTTAATATATAAAACCTATAATTATTAGTATTTCCTAGA